>KK117381.1:50830-62332 GCA_000611955.2 Stegodyphus mimosarum
AACCCATGGAGGTAAGAAAGGAAGGAGGGACCAGCTCCGCAATACAAGTGAAGCATTGCTCTGAAGCTTTGGTCTCCAGATGGGGTGTTTTTTGTTTACATTCAGAAGCTCCCTTGACAGCGCTTCCATAGTATTTCGACACACGACAGTTCCATACAAATCGAAAAACGGGACATTTACGCTTAAAATAAACATTAATTGTGTAATGAATAGTAACAATTTGTATACTTTAGTGACATTTACGCAAAAATCATATCTTGCTTATTTTTCGATAACTAACAACAGCGATTTTGATTATGAATTTGTTTTATAAAATTCTAAGCTGTTGAACTACAAAAATATAGATTTTAGCAAAAATGTTATGCTTAAAGAATGAAAAATATCTTACGGTACCTTTAAAATTGTATACGTCTTTCGATATCCTTGATAGAGTATTCACTACTTTTAGTCTATGTTACAAACGTCAAAATGTTTTAAATAAAATAATTGTTTTTGGCATCCACATATTATACTAACATGTACTTTTTAAAAATTTTTAGAGGAGAGGTTTTATAGTTGCTTATTTTAAACTCATCATTTTGTTTTTATATAACCTTAACATTGAATTGTAAACATAAACTGAAATCCTGTTGACAAATACGTTTATAAAACTATTTAAGCAAGAATTGTTCTTACTGGAAAACAGTCTGTTAAAAGGTACTGTAAAGCATAAGATGCGTACTTAAGGAAGTAATAAAGAAGAGTTTTAGAATATGTATTGTTGGAAATAAGGGTAAAAAATTCTGATAATTAAAAGAATTTTTCCCTTATATTTTATAATAACCTAGTTACAAGTTTTAAATAATATTTGAAAAAAATCCTTTTGTTATTCCCTTTCAGAAATATTCAGAGAAAGTTTAGTATTATTTAACGTATTTCACTATTAAAATAAAAGGTGCTCTAATTTGAAATGGACTGAATAGAGCATTAATTATAAATTGATTTAGATTTTTCGGTTTAAAAGATGCCTCAGAAGTTAAAAAAATCATTTCGTACTTGAGAACGTATTTTAAGAAGCTTTATAAATAGAAAAGAAATAATGCATTATTTTTATATTAATAATACAATAAACATTAATCTTAATTTTTTTAATTCTTAATTGAATAAAATCGAATTATTTTAAAACCTTTTTCTAATGTAATTAACGAAAACTTGTGAAAATACTTCATTCAAATCAAACTGTTGTGAGCAAACTATTCTATGAAAAGTATAGCATTTAATTCCGTTCAGAATGGAATGTTGTTTAAAAATGTATTTTTTTTCACATACTTAGGACTGTGAAATATTGTATAAAAAGAAAATATATACATTTATATGTATATTTACGACGTAATTAGAAAATATTTACATCCGATAGTGTCAAAACCCGTTGATCCTAATGGTAAGTAACCTAACGTTTTGGTCATCGTTCAGGTCTCGAGAAGACTTTCGGCTCCCGCATATTTAGAGTGCTCTCATGAAGCACAGACACTATACATATGCAAATATCCGTGCTTTCTCCGAGATTCGAACCCGGAACCTTCGGTACGACAATCATCATCCCTAGGCACTACCACTTGCCATAAGCGTTGCTATAAAACAAATTACAACAACTGAGAAAATTTGTAAGCATGATACACTTTGATTAAAATTAAACTTTTAAAATCCTGGTTTCCTGCACGAATATGCATAAAGTCAATGCATATTTCCATTAATTCCTTATAAACAGCGATTGTAATGAATTGACTGAAAACACTCATAGAACTTATTGTAGAAACTACTTAATTAGTTTCCATACGAAATATCAGCAGTTAAATGCATAAGTTTTACTCAATTATTCCGATAGCATAATCCAGCACTAAGCAGAAAACAACAGCTCTTAGATGAAATGCATATTTCGAAAATTCGAGTAACTATTAACGATTGTTTTACTTTTTAAACGCATTCCTCGACACCTACATCCCCTTTCGCTATTGATAGGAAAAGTAATGAAAAATCAATTCTCAAGTTCTATGCTTTTTTGGAGGCCAAAATATTTCCCATTATACTGAATGGATGATCGAACGTATATCTTTTATACGCGCCAAAAAACTTTAAGCAACCTATTTAACACAGATGGAAAATAACGCAAAAAATGAAAAAAAGCAGCAAAACAAATGGATTCTAAAGAATAATAACAAGTTATGAATGATATTTTTTAAATCCCTTCTATCTGAGATGCGGAATAATTCATGCCTGAGCATGCATGCATAAAGAGCTGATAAAGGGTTTATTTCTTCCCCACCCATTTTAAAGCATATATCTCTTCTACGTTTACCTTTAATATATGTGTCACGGATAAATATAACTTTATACTGCTGAAATTTGCTTATAATTTTTTTTCCAGATTCAATTCTTATGTCACATTAATTATCAATGCTGTCAGTTTCCATATCGATTTTTGCTTTATGACATGACTATTGGAAAAAAGCTGGGAGGATATTTTAATCGATATCTTTACGACGCAAAAGAAGTTTCTGCCCTTCTACACCCCAAAAGAGTTTAATATCTTTTTTTTATTAAACTTTTACTCTATTTATACTTTTAGTTTTTTTCTTCCAGTGTTATTTACAACTCAGAAAAAGGCAACATTTGATTTAAGGAAATGGACGCCTTCCGAGCACATTGCATTAAATGATGTAATTTAATACATTCCTGAGTAAATATCAAATTGTTCTTATTTAGGATATCTTCCATAATTAACCCTTAAATGTGTGTTTTTTTTATTTTTATTTTTAAAGTCAAAAATACATTAGAATTGATATTAAATAAAGTAGGAAAAATAATAAAAAGATCTAAACTAAGTTACTCAAATTTTTGAAAAAAAAAATACTATTAACTTTTACAAAAAAGTATGATAGGCAAATCTGTAATAACAATTTTATCTAATAACACATACCTTATAAACTTGCTCAAACAAATGTAAAACTTTGAATACGTCAAAAGAAAATCAAAATTTAGTAAACTTAAATGATGTCCACACCCTACACATCAGCTCACACAATAATGACAGCTACACCGGTAGTGGTCCCACCACAGTGAAACTTTGCAAACTATATACGTAAACAGCATATACCTAATTGGTTACACTATGCAGTAAGCTAAAATTTGTGTTTTGATTTGATTTACATGACTAAATATGAGTATGTTTTCAAATGGCAACTATATGCATTCAAGAGTTAAAATAATCATTTATAAACTTGAAAATGTGAATAGTTAATTTTCATAGTATGGCAGTGCAATGAAATCCCTACCCCACTGATGCGGTTTTCTGCTAAAAAAAACATAATAATTTAAACAGCAGTCCAATATTTCCAATTTGAGTCACTGTTTGAAATATTTTCTGGTATTAATTCTACGATGTACCTTTTTAAGCATACACAACCGCTTTGAGCTAGCCTACGTAATATCTATCTATATATCTTTCGTTCTCTATTTCTCTCTCTATACATATGGTATATGTATGTATATATTCCGCCTTGATAAGTCCATGTTAAGTCCATCTTTCTATGGAATCCATAAGTCCACCTTTCTATGGAATAACGATGATTATCTTGTTTAATTCTTTTACTGGGCAATATAATTACCACTTCCAGTTTCCATTAATTACAATTTCCAGTTTTTAATTCCCACAATAGTGTACTTTACTTTCTAATTTTCACTTCAAATTTCGTATGAGACAATTTTTATGCATTCTTTATTAAATAAAATTTTTAATCTTTGCAATCTAAGCGCCAGATTTCACTTTTAAATACACTTTTCAATAAATTTTGATATTCATTAATTTTAACATTTTTCTCGTTGTATTTATTTACAAATCTGATTTTGTTGCAATATCCAACTATTATTAAGATTTTAAGTTACTATTAATTTTGTGTAAATTTCTTTTTTTGCACAAATATTTGCTATAATACTAAACAGTCTACATTGAACGTCACAGCACAAAGCAAATAATAAATTGAAATTTCGCCGTTACTTTCATAAAACCAAAAGGAATCCTGAAGCATATCTCATGTTTTAAAGACCTACATCGTCAGCCTTGACCTGGATGTACTTACACTATATTTCTTGCTGTACAACAATGATTGTTGCATAACTTATTTTTCTACTTTTTAGAGGACGGCGTATAATAAAAATTGAGTAGTAAGAATTACAAATTTTGCTTGGGAGTCCTTAGTGGCGCGTGTTTGCCTTCTGGTTACTTCTTTCTTGTATCTATTACGCTGTGCCGTATTATACGTGCTTGCTGCTGAGAATCGCTGGCAAGGGGCCAACTACGTTAGGTATTTGTGTCTGGCTTCTGCTAAGTCTGTTTAGTTTAGTATTAGATTAGTTTCGTATTTTCTTATCTTGATTTAAAAGTCCAAGTGGAGGCTTTCCTGTAAGCCTGAGAAGGGGCCATCTGTTATTATTTCTTTGAATAAAAAGATAGTTTAACCCTTTTCGAGTCTACGTTGTATATACTTGAACTCAGCGATAATTCTCTACTTAGTTCACTAGATTCCTCGACTGCTGGTCCTCGACATTTTATCATAGACAAATTATCAAGGGTGTCCGCCGATAACATCGCGGACGAAAACGTCGCGAAGAAAACAACGCAAGGCGAAAACGTCGTCCTACAAAACATCGTGGGAGAAAATAAAGCAAAGAGAAAACATCGCAGTTCTAAAACATCGTGGTACAAAACATCGTCGTTCAAAAAAAAGCGGTTCAAAAATTTCGCAGTTTAAAAGCATTGCCGTCGAAAATTTCTTGGTAAAAAATAAAGTACCTGCAAATTATCGCATAACGATAACATCGCAGACTGCGTTTTCCAGGGTTTAATAATTGCAAAATTTAATGATTGTTTAATAATTGTAAAAGCTCACATAATGATTTGTGAGCGCGAGATGGGAAGAAGGACAGTTTTCACTTTCATATTTTTTTATTAACTAATAAATATATGCTGAAAATGTAAAATGGAAACTTAAGCATAGAAAATTAACGCAATTTATTGCACTTAAATTTAAACTGACATAGTTAACAAACAAAAGTCATTAATAAATTATTTTTTACACAGTTTTACTGGTAATTTTTCATGAAAAGTATAATCTAAAAAAGAATAGAAAAAGAAAAAAATATGGATGCAAAAATTATCCTTCTTTTCACCTTGCTCTTATGCGAATATCCATTAACAATTATTAAAGCCTGAAAAACGCATGTCTTCGATGTTATCGTCAATCAATGATTTGTAGGTACTTTATTTTTTACCGCGATGTTTTCAACGACGATGTTTTTAAACTGCGAAGTTTTTGAACCGCTTTATTTTCGACAACAATATTTTGTACGCGTTGTTTTCTGCGCGACGTTTTCGGCCGCGATGTTTTTGCTGCGATGTTTTCGGCTGTAACCTTATCGAGGAACATTGTAAATTTGTAAGAAGATTTAACTGATGTGATTTTATGTAATGCCATAATGTTGTCGGTTTAAAAATTTTGTAACCAAATTTTCGTTTTTCGCAGTATTGTTAGATAGCCTCTTATAAGTACACAAAGGATTGCTGATGAAAGAAGAAAGTCTTATATAACACCCACTTAACGTTATACACGTTAAATGAGAAAAACGCTCTTTGCTTTCATTAAAATGTCATCATCTTATTTCTCTACATATTATACTGTAAATACATTTCGAAATGCTTACGTATATACATACATATCGCATAGCGTTAAAAACACTTTTTATTAACTATACGACAGTAAGATTTTTATAACAATGATGCAGGTGTTTATACAAACATTACTTGAATGATTCGGCATATCCTTTAAATTCATTATAAATTATATAATAGCTTTTGGAGTTGATATAGTATAAAAATAAAATAAAAATAAAAATTATAAAGAAGCAATGGTTCATCATAATTCTTTAGTTTGTAAAACAACTAATTAAAAAAAAACAAATTAAGCATCTTGCGCAATGACAAATAGCTACGCTGTGAAAAATAGCTATTTGCCAGACTAAGTGAAAGATCAATTAAAAGTGATAAATTTCACGGAAAAGGAATAATTGTGGGGGTGGTAATAAGTAAGATTACAATTGACAGAGGGAAGTGAAGCCGCAACTCCGTAAAATAACAGAAGTTTTTCCAATAAGTATTTATGATGTCATAATGAAGCTCTGAAATATAAATTATATAGCTTCTGTAAATCGGCAGTAGTAATTAAAAACGGCAGTCTATCAATCTGCATGCTTGATTAACGCTATGGTAATGAGGAATATAGAAACGTGGGAATTAGATACTAAATTATAGCTATTTCACACATCAGCATTTAATTTAAACTTTTGTAACTAATGCTTTTCTTTGAAACAGCTATAGGCACACCTTGCACAAAAAAGGGACAGTTCTGTAGTTCTTGTTCTACTGGATTATTGACGAAGTTTAACTGCGTTTTTCGCGTCTCGAAAGCGCAGCTTAGGATATAAATATATTAGATTTACATATAGTATTGTTTTAACATAGATATTTTAACACAAAATCAGATTTTTCTAAAAACACATACCCATTTTTTCCATATATTGATTCTGAGAATCAAATTATGCCAAACTGACAAACTTTTATAAAAGTCGCACGAGTAGTTTTTAAAATTTTCTCTTCAATGTTACTTAAATTTGGTATATATTTATTGATATCTCCTTCAGTTTTAACTTACTTGATTTTTTCTTTCAGGGCTCGAATTTAGTTTCAATCGAAATAAAATTCATAAATATTTTCTGATTTATTTTTTAAATTCGTCCTTTTTAGTAATTTTTATAAATTTTTAAAACGATTTTTAATTATAACCTATAAACTTTCTACCATCACCTTAAACTAGATATATGTCTAAACATACTTGCAGAAAATTAAAGTTTTTAATTCAGAATTTCAAAAGATATACGTTAATTTCTATATTTGAATTTTGGAATATTTGTTATAAGCGATAAAATCACAAAAATTTGCTTTATGCACTTTGTTAAATTTATTTGAATGAATGAACATTGTTACGATGCACTTTTTTCCCTCTCCTACGCAATGAAAAAGAGAAAGGAAAATAGGTTACCATAAATTAAGAATTTCGCCAAGTAAATTATCCTTGGCGAAATCTGAAAAAAGTGAGCCAAGAAAATTTTTCAATTTCTCGCTAAAATTCTCATCAAATTTTATAAAATTTAATATTTGAGCATATTTTGTGTCGTAGAATCGAAATTTTGAAAAACACCGCATGTTATTTCAGAAAAAGTCTTTTATTTTGTGTCAAAATACCTATATTAGAACAATATTACATATAAATCTAATATATCCTAAATCATGCTCTCAAGACATGAAAAAAGCAAGTTAGATTTCGTCAAACGACTCGGTACAACAGGAGATATAGAACTTCCCACCCTTTTTTTGTGCAAAGTGTACATGCTTTAATGAAAGTACACGAGAATCTCTTCAGATGGTGAAATTTAATAGTACATTCATTTGCCTTCATTGACAGGCTGACTATAGGAATATGACAAAGTTCACGACAGCTAATTGCCTAAGGAGGAAAGAAGTACCATTGTTGAGGACAGTGTAAGGCAAATTGTCTCGCCATTGTTATATATGGGAAAACCACGAAAACCAACAATGAAGGCAACCCGTTCGACTATGTTTGAAACCTGTATGAAATATCAGATTTGAGCGATCATAACTGCTCTACGTTTAGCCGGACCCAATAAGAGATAATTTGCATGAGCAATATAATTTTCCTTTTAGACGCTTTCAAGTCATTAAACTTTTAGCGTTGTTCTGGATAATCTTTATCGCATTTTCTTTATGGAAGAAACAAGGAATCAGGAAAAAATACCAGCATCAACAACAAAAAATATTATGGAAAAACAGATTTTTGAAAGAGTGCGTAAAATATGAGAGCAGGACTTAAAAGAAACTATTCTTAATGAATCTTTTAAAACGCTCTTTAAAAATATCAATTCCACGCGCTCTTCCCTCTGGAAATATAAAGAATATTTCTTTTATTCATTTCAAGCTATGCTGTGAGAAAATCTTTACATCAGTGAAAGAATGAACTTGACTTGTAAATAGAAATTCAATATCGACACAGAAAAGCTGTGCCTTTATTTCGCCCTGGAGTGCTCTATTGAGAAATAGCGTTTTAAAACTGAAATTATTCTGCTTTAAAATTGAAACTATTCTCTTGAGACTACAGAGCTTTCCAATTTCGACACGAATAACTCGAGTTATTTGCATCTATTGGTCAACATACATTTTCATATGGATTATGGTAAATTTTTACAGGTAGTGTGATAACGTGTCTTCGCAAAACTGAAAAATTTTAGCTTCAATTTGCAGCCAAGGGTAGAATTTATCGTATTATATTTAAATACACTCTATATATAAATATCGCTGTTCTCGTATATATCTTCACATTACATGTTTTCTATTTCAGCGTTTTTAATGTACAACTGAAAATCGCTTTTGGATCATTTGTTCAATTGTTATTTAAACTATGAATTCCGGAAATTCCAAGAATAGGCACATGCAAAAAAAACTTCTGAAACTGGTACTTTTTTTGGGGGGGGCACACGCGTTCTAGAGAAACTATCCTTTGATAAAAT
Source organism: Stegodyphus mimosarum (assembly GCA_000611955.2). Lineage (NCBI taxonomy): Eukaryota > Metazoa > Arthropoda > Arachnida > Araneae > Eresidae > Stegodyphus > Stegodyphus mimosarum. The sequence goes on from KK117381.1 coordinate 59,504, forward strand.
GGATTTCCTTGAAGCTTCTCACTTCTCACATTCACAAAATTTATCTTCAGTTTGTGATATTAATTCTTATCTATTCCTTCCTGCCACTCTCAACATTCAAATACCTTCGCTTTTTCCCGTTTCTATTAGTTTTTTTCCGTCAACAGATGGCGCTGTTTTCTCAACCCATTGCCTTAGATAGGAAAATGGTAGTTGCCCCTCCGATTTTGTAAATTTTTTTGATTCTGACAAAGACAACCTTACAGCATCTGATCCAGGAAATCAATGGAGTTTTATTCAGCGTTGAATTAAGTTTGCTTTTCATGATTTAGTTTAAATATCATATGTTGTTTTTAACCTTTATACTTCTGTGCTTTAGAGAAATTCTCTTTGGATATGATAGCAATTTAAAAAAAAAAATCTGATGTGAACACCACTTGACTTCCTTGTATGGCCCATTTAATTATGCATAATTTTTACTGCATTTCATTTAAATTTATTTCCCCGAATTTCATTAGAGACATATTTCTCATTCAATTAATTCAGTTTTCGCTTCGGGCAAAGCAAAAATACATAAAAATCCACAAAATCTTTGTTAAAATTTGCAAAATACAAAAGGACTTAAAACACCAAATACAGTTAAAACAGTTAAAAAGCAATTTTTGCAATTAAAATTAACAATTTCTACGCAAAAACAAGCAATTCGGCCAGCGGGCAAAAAGGCAGTTTTTTTTGGTGCACGAAACAGAAAGTTTACTTTTGCTCCCCCCCCCAAAAAAAAAGCATTGAAGGTGCAGAAATTGACTGAATTCATTATTCTACTGTGTTTCAAATGTAAACAAATGGCGGTTCGTTAGGCTTAACTCTCCTCTTAAAGTTTTAAATTGTTGATAATTCTTCAACAAATGCATGCGATTAACTGAAGGCATAAAAACCTAAACCGAAACATCAAAACTGCATAATTCAATCACGTTTAAAGAAAAAAAATGCTCAGTTAAGAACATATCAGAATAAAAAAACTAAGCTCACCAAGTCAAGTAACAGAGTGGGAGTATATATATGCATATAAATACATAGAGAAACTTAATAAAAGGAAAAAAATAAAACAAAATTTTTTATATCCTTCTTACGCTATAGCTGCAGGATTGAAGTAAAATAAACTTAAATCATCTAAAGATAAAAGTAAATTGAAGTCAAAGTAAGGCAATTCCTCAGCAATATTAATAATTGCATATTTGTATAAGAGGTTGAACACAATCAGTTATTAATAATGTTCAGGAACTGATTTGCTTTGACTCCAGTTTACTTTTATCTTTAGATGTTTTAAGTTTATATATATATATATATATATGGTGCAGCCGACTGAAACGAGAAAGGGAAGTGCACAACTACATGTTATAGGAGACGCATATACAAAATTTTAACGTTCTACGGCTACTCGTTCTGGGGTTGTACGAGGCTTATACATATATATGTACGTACTTATGTACAAACGTCAAGAAAAAAAATCTCTTCTCAACCATTTTACAATCATTTTTGACAAAAACAGTCCTTTACTCTGTCCGTGCGTAAATATTGTTCAGATGGTTTCGAGAGAGGTTGAAATTGGTACATTCGTTGAAATATGATATCTGAAATATTTCGAAATTACAATACTTCCTCTACTTCATACAAGGAAGTAAAAAGGCAGTGTACACCAAAAAATGGCAATTTATTAATGTTCTTCAATATGCTATGTACAGGGAACGTACCCCAGTGTTACAACTCTTAATAAACCATTTTAGTGGAGTAGGTTTAGAGAAGTATGTAACAGGTATACAGTTATAATAATTAGTGTGGAAAGGAACATACATTCGTTATTACAAATGCTAATTATCACATTCCAAAAGATGTTTTTAACTGTTTATAAGAGTGTGCCTCTTTAAAAACTAATATTCCAGATCGAGATCAAATTAGGTGATCATATACGTCATACGTAAGCATCTAGAGACAGCAATCCGTATTTTTTCATTCATCTTCTTCGTGAATCGCTTACTCATTGCAAAAAGGGGTTGCAACGAATAATTAGGTTGACTCTTAATTAACCGGGTAATACTCTTTTTGATCCAAAACTATGGTTAATCTCAGGCCAATTAAAACAACACAGTAAAGAGGAATATCTCGCTTAATAATTAACAGAACAGTTCTATAAAATATTTACATGTATTTTTATGCAATGCTACCTAAAAAATAAGTTCACTTGACTAGGTAAATTAAATCAGCATTCAAAACAAGATGCCTACACTGCAAAACAAAAACAAATAGATTACTCTTGCGTTTCGATAGAAGTCGAGATAGGAAGCAGATTATTACTAACAGCTATATAGAATTTACTTTTTCATTTTTACCAAATTATTTTAGAGGATGATTTAACAATGTTGATTTCAGACTACATGAATTTAAATTGATTACTGTTGTGGATCGAAATAATCGTAAATAATCTGATAGCATTTATTATCAGTGCAGTTATTTTATGCGTTTTCCTCCTCTTTTTGTATTTCCCGCAAACATTTTATTATATTTAGATAACAGCGAAAGAATTTTTTCCATCACTCTATATATATAAAATTCTTTTTAGGTAAGGCTCCGCTAATCCCCCATTTCATCCAGAATTACCTGTATTTTTCAATACATTCTAAAGAATCCTGCGTTTCATAAGTCTGATACTTTCAATTGGCATCGTTTCAAAAAGGCTTATTCATAAAAAATTATGATTAATAATACCACGAATGTCTTTATATGCTATAAAATATTATTATGCAAATATTATACAGAACATTTATAAATTAAAAATTCAAAAATTCTCTTCCG
>KK117381.1:62523-78778 GCA_000611955.2 Stegodyphus mimosarum
ATATATATCATAGAGGCATTTCACATTCAAAAAAATCTTTCTGTTCTAGTTAACGACCCTAATTCCAATCCATCTGTGCCCTCAGCCTTATATATATATATATATTATGTAACATGATACTTAATAAATAAATACAAAACACAAAACTTTAAAAAACGCGCGTTTGGGAGTAATATGATTTTTTTTACTTTTTTTCTGTGCTGAAGGTTGAGAATTAATTCTTAAATTAGTAGGCCTGTTAAAACTATTTAGCTTAAAATTGTTGAAATGCTAAAGTAGAATCTAAATACAAGGAACAGATTACATTTTCTAAACGCTTTTATAATTTTTATGCTTATCTATATACATTTCGAAATATTAATTGTAAAATCAGTTTGACATGTTAGATCATAATCTAAAGCTTTCAGATTTAAATTTTATTTAATTGATTTGCATAGAATTTGTATAAAAGTTTACCATTGAATCAAAATACAAAACAGTAACTCTTAAGCAAAGCAGTAACAAAAAATCAGAAATTAATATGAGAATATACATATAATATATATATATATATATAACGAAATGAATTTCCGCTTCGTTGATAATTCACTGACAACTCAATTCGAGAAATTCATGTTCAGCGTGATGCTACAGTAATTAATATAACACCGGTAGAAATAAAAGAGTGATCCTCGAGATGACAATTATTTGTTTTTTCAAATATATCAATTACTCACTTTTCTAAGGTAGAAATTAAAATATTAGATGCTGTTATGTAAAGAGTATTTCATAACATTCCGAAGCATTTGTTGAGAAAATACATCGGAAAACTAGAATAATTGCCTCTGATTTGCTAAGTAACTGAATAAAAGGCAAGCTAACTCATCCGAAATGGATTAAAAGTTTCAGCTGCCCTGAAAGGCTAACATTGTCGAGGAATTCCTGCGGTATTTATTTATTACATTACTCTACAAATCCTTAGGGACTGAACATAAATATTCTCAAATTAACTTCTGATATTGTATCACTGCTTTGCGTAAGAATTACTGTACTGCATTTCGATTCAATGGTACATTTTTCTAGAAATTCTATGTAAATCAGTTAAATAAAATTTAAATCTGAAAGCTTCAGGTTATGGTTTAACAATTCAAAGCTGATTTTACAATTAATATTTCGACACGTACATACATAAGAAGAAAAATCATAAAAGCGTTTAGAAAATGTAGTCTGTTATTTCGATTCTATTTTAGCATTTCAGCAATTTTAAGCTAAGTAGTTCTGACAGGAATTCTGACAAGAATTAAATCTCAAAAATTTCAACACAGGAAAAAAATTTTTAAATTCATATTATGCCCAAACTTATGTTTTTTAAAGTTTTGTGTGTTGTATTTATTTATTAAATATCATATTATTCGCACTTAAAACACGCAAAATTCAATTTAACAGCAATATCACAAAATGTTTAAAACAACATATCGTTACAATTTCTGATAGACAGTCTCGCGCGTTGGAGAATTTTTTTTTCTATAGAGTGTTGTCCTTATTCGCTTTGAAATCGCTGATTTTGTTAATGAAAAATTCATTAAAGTTTTACAAAATGTGAAATAGGTAGTAAAATAAATTCGAAATTCAAAATTGGGCTCCCAGGTGCCCACGTTCAGTTGGAGGATTACGTTATTAAAAATGTGATGGCTCTAGGTACGGTCGTTGTTTCACAATGCGAGAAACATACTATATCCGTGCACATTCTCCCTTTCTCATTTAATTTCTATTAAAATAATACAAGACGAGAATATTTGGGGCAGCAATTTGAAAATTTATTCAGTATTTTGAGGTGTCTCAACGCAAAATTCCTTTTCGAGATTAATAGCCCTTATGAGCTAACGCTCCTTTGGGCTGAAAACTTAAATTGGAGAAGCAAAATAGTAATATCACAACTTCAGTGTTATTCCGCTCTAAATGTATTTCACGTACAAAATTTTTCACCTATTTAATAAGAAAAAAATTAACTAAGAATTAAGAAAAGAATAAGTTATTAAGGTCTACATTTGTTTGCTAGATCATTTGTGTTTATTATATTCACTAATATTTGTGCAAGCGAAATAGCAAAAATATCTGTTTTACTGGAGATGAAATTCGAATTGTGAAAATAATAAGACCTTATTGAGGTTTAATAAAAGGAAAAAGGAACTAAATAAGAGTAAACAATTTAATTCACATATTCTATTTTAACATTCTTAACAGGCTAGGATAATTCTCACAGCTGACCATTTGTTTCGAAAATAATATGTGTATATAATGAAAATTAAGTGTCCCAACCTCCGCTCTAGCTCTTTTAAAATGAATAAAAGTCTAACCTTAGATTGAATTAAATTTTAACAGAGCAGTTATTTAAAAATGAAACAAATTGCATCCTTAGATTCGCTTTGATTTGCAAAAACCTCAACTTATTTCAATGAATTTTGATATATATATGCCTGCGCTAACAACATTTATTGTAGTATTTCAAGCTCAATTACTTATCACAGTGCTGTTTTGAATGTAATTTCTATTGTCAGAAACACAGTTTACTTAATACACTATTATAGCATTAGAGATGGATTTGTTAAATCATTTTAATTCTGCAAAAATAGTATCCAAATAAAAAAAATTTTAAAAATCTAAAAGATTTCAGATTTTATATTACTCCGAAAAGGGCATTTTTTAAAGTTCTGAGTGTCACTTTATTTATTGAATATCCTGTTTTTCGCACTTAACCTATAAAATTCAGTACAATAACAACATCAACAATAACTTAAAAGAGCATATCTTTAGAATTTCCGATACACAGTCTCTCTCACTTGAGATAAAAATGTTTTTTTTTTCATACTGTGTTGCCATTGCTTGCTTTGAAATCGTTGAGTTTCTTAATCAAAAATTCGTTAAAGTTTTACAAAATAGGAAATAGATAATAAAATAAATTTCAAATTACAAATTGAGGCTTCCGGATGCCAGTATTTGAGTGGAGGACAACATTATTCAATATCTGATGTCTCTAGGTACCCTTGTTTTTTCATTGTGCGAGGAACGTGAGTACGTTTAAGCAGATTCCTCATTATTTAATTTCTTCAAACATAATTCGGAGCTCTAATATTTGATGACAATAGTTTGAAAAGTGAAATGTGGCTTATAGTAATTCAACAAAAAATGCCAAAATGAAATTAATAGTCTTTTTGGGTTAAAACTGTAACGTCTTTGCGATTTTAAAAGATAAGAGCTGTGGTAAAAAGCAAGCTGGATACTTAAGTAAAGATCAAATTGGGTCGAAGACACTATTTTTAAATTTAATCTTGCAGATGTGTGTTTTAAATGATATTTATGCAAAAGGAATTCAAATGTTTTGAAAAATTTGATAAACTTATAAAATTAGATTTCTGAAACTGCTATAGAAATCTTAACTGGAGCGTAGAAAATGTATAGCTTAGTCAAATTTAGATCCCACACAAATTTTTTACAAATTAATAATGGAATTACTTTTTTCTCCTTTGATATAAAAATGTTTTCATTCGTTTTATATATTTCCATTTCCCATTACTATTTTCAAAGAAGAAAACAAACTATCAGTTTATATTTTGGAAACTATAAAAAATAGCCGACGCCATTGGGACTCAGTCCTTACACATCCGAAATGGGATTTTGTGAGAACCATTTTCTAATTCTGAATCACCTCGAGCATTCATTTCAATTTAATTTTCCCTCAACAAAGCAGGAAGGACCCTTAAGTCTCCAAGAACTAATACCATCCGTCAACTAAGAGAGAAGAACATATGTAATGTGCCACATACAACTTTCAGATCATCCCATCATTTCTTACTGCAAGGCCCGCGAACGCCAATAATTATTCTTCGGCGTAAAAATATTCCCGTAAAATAGATTACTAAAAAAAGGATGAGGAAAAGGAAATCAATTACTCTCAAGCTGCCGGGAAAATTGCGACTACAGGTTGGGAAGGATGGTTCGAATTTGATTACAAATCTCTTTATCTCTGTTCTTCTGCAACTAGGATTATGGCAATACCAATTATGCTTAGTTCTTCTTTTTTATTTTCGGATATTTCCAAACAGGAATGTTAATGATAAGTAGGAGTCCAGGCGCTAACATACATCCTGCAAGTGAGCTTAGCTGATCGATTTTTCATGGTACCTATTTTATTCCTGTTTTCCTTATTATTCTTTCTGTTTCCAGCTTCTTTTACAATCCTAGAACAACCCGGCAATGCTCTAGTGACGTCATTACTCACGCTGTTAATTTTCGCTACGTACCGGAGAGAAGAAAGTAAGGTGGATGAGGCTTACATTGTTATTAAGTGGCTTGTCGAAGCATGGAATCGATATGTGTTATCGTTACGTTAATCGGATCGTAAAAAGTCGATATGTGCTAATTTACAGTAATATAAACCTGAACATGCTAACAAAGCACTGTTACAAAAAATACATATTTTATCTTTAATATTGTTTTTATCTTTTAAATTTTATCTACTGTTTGAAGTAAGTTTTTCAATTTGAAGAATTCAAGAAGAATGTAATATTTTTTTTTACATTAAGAGCATTATCTTTATGTTTTTGATCAGCTCGATCCTTATTAATTTACTAAGCGGTAACTTACAAAATATTAGTGATTGTATATTTTTGTTCATTACGTTACGTTACATCCACGTATTTGCTGTCATTAATTTGGAAAAGGTTTCATAAAACAACTATGCAAAGCTTTTTATTCTCACAACTAGATTCAAAAGACATTTTTCAAAAAATTGTTTCAGAAATTAATAATTATAAAAAGAAAATATTGTATAACTCAATGTAAAACTAAATAAGTTTAAGATGTAGTTTAAAAAAACGATAACTTTGTTTATCATTTCTTTAGAAAGGAGCTGTTGAGCAAAGATTGAGGCTAGCTGTTGAGCATCTATTGAGCAAATATTGAGTCTGGCTTATTGTCTGTAATATGATACAGCTTATATTAACTAAAATTAGTGAAAGTCATCATAAAACTCATATAATTAACACTTTCTCAAAATAAGACAGTTTTATGACTATAACCAGATAAAACCAAAGTTCTCTACAGCATTTGCTTCTCATTTCACATACAGATTGAACTTACACTGTTCATTAAAATTAAAGGATAAAGAATAGAAATAAAACGTAACTAATGAAAAATTATTAATAGAAATTCGTACAGAAAGCATCGGTTAATATAAATTCCAATGTTTGGCAGTTGATTATTCTCAAAATAATGAAATTAAAATCAAAGTTTGTAGAGCGATTAGGATTTTTTTAAGCTGGAGTGAGGAAATATGAGCAATGCCCTCGCCGGGACTCGAAACACGAACCCCTAGAATACGCGCCGAGCGCGCTGACCACTACACCACGAAGACATGCTAAGAAGCCGGGACAAATACCTTATATACCGCCCTTTTTAAAGGGCGACTAAGGATTAGTGGACGCTATCGCCAAATCCTGGTGATGGAGAATCATCATCCACCACTTTTTTGTTTCGGCGCCACTGTAGAGACATTAGATTATTTTGAAGCAGGAAAAATGAAACATAAGCAATGTCCTTGCCTGGACTCGAACCACGGACCTATCGAATGCGTGTCGAGCGTGCTGACCACAACACCACGAAGACAGGTTAAGAAGGCGGGAGAAATACCTTATAATTTATGGGAACTAGAAAACGATGGAAAAATTAAGTCACCCCTTGTGGAAAATTTCTTTAATATGGTTGTATGGTCACCACGAACAGACATTGAAACCTTACATGTTGATTTCATAGACTTTAGTGTTGACTTAGATAGACTCAAGTGTTGATCAGGCCTTGTGGAACTCCACGACACTCTTCTAACAATGCACTTTTCAACTCCCGCAGAATCCCGGGGCGAATTTAACGAGTTGAAATTCGGCACCCTAAGGCGTTGATGCGTTATCCCACACATTCTCAGTTGGTTTCAAGTCTTGTGAGTAAAGTGGCTAATCTTTTTGAGTGATATTTTCTGTTTGCAAATCTTCTGACTCCACCTATGCTGCATGAGACCGAGCATTGTCATGCATTACCAAAACCTCGGGACCAACAGTTCCAATAAACAATATAACTTGCGGTTCTAGTACCTTGGCTACATATATCCGAGCTGTTACAGAATCTCATTGAAAGATGTTCGGTGAGGCCGTTTGTCATGATTCCTCCCCAAACCATCGAACTGCAGTCGCTGAAACGGGAAATTTGACGCATAAGGGAAGGCAAGTTGCTTCGTGTTCCTTCTTCTGTCCGGAACAAAACACATAAACTCATCTAGAATCCCCTGTTTAGACAATATCTAGACTCATCAGTAAACAATGCTCGGGCAAACTATATGATTTGAAAGTGAGCAGTGGCAACACTTTTCAGAAAAAAAGCATTTTTAACTCCAGCGCGCGTGACTATTGCTACTCGGAAACATGAATGCAAAAATTAGCCTTTTCAGAGTTTTTAATTATTATCTCAACTGATTAAAGTAGTACAAAGATGAGAATGGAGCAAATTGCTTCTCACGAATGTTTAGAATCTCAAGTACTTCTCTGAAAACTGAACTTTCCGCGGGTCTGGAGCAGATGATGTGAAACAGACGGACGCACTTAGATTAAAATATGGTTGTGAGCATTAACAATGTTTCCTGTTTTGCAATTTTTACTTTTTTTTAGATAACGAACATAACGCCTGAATTCAGACGTTACAATGTTACGGTTAAATAGTTTATAGGCACAAATAATTTAATTTTATGAAGCTTATAATGTATTTCTCCCGCTTTCTTCGCATTCCTTCGTGGTGTCGTGGTTAGCACGCTCGAAGCGTAACCGTGAGGTCCGTGGTTAGATTCCCGGCGAAGGCGTTGCGCAATTTTTCATGATTCCTGCTTCGAAAGAATACCTAATGTCTCTACAAACTAAAATAAATATTTCCCAGTATAAGGTTATGCTGCTATAACAATTCTTTAAGCATAATATTTTTTTTAGCATTTCTCATTGAATAAAATGATTGCTCTTTTTCCTTTTCGGTCAGCGTATTTTTTAATATATAAAATGGGGGTTATTTGAATTTTCGTTTACAATCTGCGTTTATTTCCATTAATTATTCAAAAAGCAAGTGTAAAGCTTCTGTTAAATTTGTCATTTCTTTTCTACTAATCGTAATTCACCATTATTTCTTCTAAAGGATTTAAACTATGCTGTTTCATGAATTGTTGAAAGCCATCATTAATAAACGAGAAGTGATGGTAGGTCGTGAATGCTTGAAAACTTGAAAACTGACTGTCGTGAATGCTTGAAAACCTTTGAAAGATAACCAAATGGAGACTGAAAAACAAAGACTCTTCAATTAAACCTCAGGAAAGCACTTTAAAATGCTTTCTTAAGAGATTCCCTGCTGACAATTCAAGAAGGCGATCAAAAGTTCAGAAGCCAAAAAAGGAATTTAGTTAGAAAAATTGAAATTTACAGCTTCTGTGACAAGAACGATAGAGAAAAGCGTGCAATCTTAATTAAAAATTTAAATGAATTCCCGAGGAAATTCTTTTGCAAGGAAACCCAATTAGGGAAACTCCTTTAATTGAAAAGGACACTGAAATTAAGATAATACCCGAACGTGTGTCTGAAATTAATAAAGTGTACTTCAAATACAAAGCCAGTTTGTGGGTAATAGATTGTTTTTTAAGTATAAAATATTTGTTGAAAAAAATTCTTCAAAAATACAAAAATGCGAGAAGTTATAATCTTTATAAAACACTTTTCAGACTGAACTAAGTCAGAAAAAAATGGCATCGATTACATTTTATTAAATTTCTCAGTATGTAAATGAAATTCCCTAATTTGCATGTTAGATTTATGGGTATATCAGTGTCTTTCTTCCATTTTTTTTACCCTGATAATTAAATTTTTTATTCGCAAATGCGATTACGGAAGAGCTACTAATTTAAGTCAGTAAATTTAATTAGTTTGCAAATGCATGGAAAAATAAGAAAGTTTTAAGAAAACAAAACACAAAACTTATCGAATAAAATCTAAATATAAACAAAACGAATAGCTTATTGAATAAATTCTAACTGTATTATTTATTGTACTGTCTGTGTGTTGTCATAGGACATTATTCTTAAAACATTATCTTAAACAACAATTAGCGAAGGAATAACATTGGATGTGTACTTATAGTCACATAAGAATTAGATTTGTTTTTCTAAGTAATCAACTGTTTTATTTTTAAATTCAGGAATGGAGGAATCAGACGCAAAGTTTATCATTTAATCAAAATTAAACTTTTGCTTTCAACATTGCCAAAATATTACATTTCTTTTACGTCTTACTAATGTTTGCTGAATATTTATTTCCCAGTTGTTTATTTATTATTATTTAATTTCAGAATTTCAGTGAAGCTTGAGTACAAAGAAAAATGTATAATGTTGTCCCAATAATAGTCCTCGTAGATTATTCAATGCGAAACATAATTGTTGCTACATTTATACGGATAACTATGAAAGTTTTGCCTTTTATGCCTTGCAGCATTTTATATGCTGATGTATGGCATGAATGCTTTCTTCATTGACGTCTTGCAGTTGCCTTATATGGTATTCCCTCCTACCAGCATACGTTTGTTGCGCAACGATAGTACACTTTTCGCGTTTTCGAAAGATCCAGGGTTCGAGTCCCACCAAGGACATTGCGGGATTTCAGCGTTCTTGCTTTGAAATAACCTAATCACTCTACACACTTTGATGTGGGAGAATTAAAAGGAAATGCTTATCATTATAATATCAGTGCGCCGTAGGGCGCACTGCAACTTAAAACGTTCGTGTCTTCATTTTAACACGGGAAAGCATAGTATGTCTTCGTGGAGAACGATTTAAAGAAAACTAGCTCATTTATCATTTTATATATGGGCAAAAACATCAAAATCTCCATGCAGCTAGACCTCCACCAGGCCATGTGTTCACATTTTAGCCCAGAATATTGACATCTTAAGGTTCCACACCTCAACACAATAACTGTACTGACTTTTCTAACAGTTTTGTTTTTATTTTCATGATTTTTTTGTCAAAAACGCTATTATTAGCGCAACAAATTGCTTTCCACGCCAAAATATCAAAATTAATGTTAAAATATGCTACTGGAGGCAAAACGAGTTCTAATCTAACTACTGGTTCTACTCTGGCGTAAGCAATCGCGTAGCTTTCATGATCTTTCAAAGACTTTTTTTGTTAACTTTTGATTCTTCGGTGTGTTTTGCCAGTCTTGCTTTATCAGTCATTGTTTAAGTTGTACTAAGAAGGGGATATTTTTGCGATCGTTGTTGGTCATAAACTGCATTGGTTTGTGTGCTTGTTGCACACCACTGAATTGCCTCGTCATCTTTTCCAGAATATTGATGGATATATATCGGGGGCCACAGCAGTTTTCTGGAACAATAGGAAATCCGTGTAAACATGTGAAACCCTTCGCATGACAGGTTATGTATCCATTCCACTTGGTCTATCCGAAATTGACAAAAAAGTCACCTTGATATTTCCAAGGCAGGATACTCGGAGAAGTGCCTTTCATACCTCGTAAACAGAAGTCCTGGTAAGATAGTCCACTAAAAATGGCTCACTATAGCAAACAGAATTCTTTGCCTTTATGTATCAACCGCTGAACCACCAGACGACTTGAAGCTACTCGCCAAATATGTTATAAAAGTTTATGTGCCATCCTGGTTTAAAATAAAGAAATCCCGAGAGCAACACATGGAATACGACATGTTCACGGAATAATCAATACAAGTTCATTGTTGCCAGAAAATTTTAAGGTAATCGTTCACTACGCTATTCGGAGGAAATATTCTTTTGCTCACTCTGGAAACATCCTGTGTGCGTGCGATGCTGGAAGATGAACGAAATATATTCGTGAACTTGGCCTGAGAAGAAAACTGAAAGCCTGAAAAATTGGCTGGAAAGGGAAAATACGTTAATTTGTTCTTCACAAATTAAATTTCAAAGCACAATAGTATTTAAAAGCAACTTTGAACCTCAGCTACGAAGACTAAGATTGATTAGAGGTGGTTCTCAGTTTGAAATAGATAGGCTTCCTTGCCATTTCAAAGTAATAGAGAGGCACGTGAGTCTGGTGACAGAAGCATCATTGACAACATGTGATGCAGAAGCTAGGGATAGATTCAGATGCAATCGAATCAAGTTCTCAAACGTATTTACGAAGTTTGAAACCAAGATGATTTTTTTAAGTTCTCTTGTGGAACTTGATGAATAATTAAGCTGAAACATTTTACTGGGACTTTATTAACAATTAGAACCATAAATTTGGTCAAGAAACAAAAATTTTGTAAAAGAAAAAATCATTAAACATATTGTTAAAAATAGTTTGGTGTTTTCATTAACATTGGTTTTTTATTTACCTGAAGTTGACAAGGTATTGAGTTGCAGATTTTTTACTGTGTTATTTTCATCTAATAGAACCATTTGTTTGGGTCAGAAAATAATAAAATTTGAAAACAAAATTTGGGCTTTTTCACTCCGCTCTAACCAGGATGTGAAGGCGGATCGAACTATTAGTGTTCATCTACTCCATGCACTCGGCCTATCTAATTTCTTTTAACATGAAAATAGTAATTACACAAAATTTTATAAGTGAGAAAAAATTATAGTTTTTATTAATTTATGTCTGAATCTGCAATCTTATGTAAAAATTAAAGTTTGCTTTCATTTTTTATTATACAATCACTCAATCATTAATAGAAGAATCATTTCGAAATTCGGCGCGTAGATAAGCAATGCCTTACTTAGATATTACCTTTACTTACTCCATCAAAAGGCCTTTACTTATACCTTAGTTAAATCATCAAAAATGTCATTCTTATTTTCAAATGCTATCCGAATATTTGTATAACTAAAGCTACTAGAAACAACATATAATTCTTCAAAAGCTATAAAATTATCAAGCATTCTAAGTTGCTAAGGATGCATAAGTTTTCATATTTCACACATAGATGCAATCTTTGTATATATTAAGAAATAGAGTACAAACAAGCAATATAGAGGTTATTAAAATAAAGAAAATTATGAAATGCGTATTTTAAATTATTAAATATTCTAAGTGGACACCAAAGTTTGAAAATAATTTTTTGCTGACAGTTAGCGGAAACAAATAGAATAATCAAAATTTGTAAAACTTAATCGATAGTAATTGGCAGTCACAAAAATCACAAAATGAAATTAACTGCTTTACAGCGAGCTCGCCCACGACGCCCGTGAATTCAGACATCGGTGGGTCGCCAAAACGCCTGCGTCCATTTTCTAACTGATGCTTTCCCCCATCACGTAATACGTGGCTCGTTAGTACATTGCTTTCGGGAATTTTTAAATATTCTTTTGCAGAGACTATAGTAGCTTTCTTATTTGAATGCACTTTCCGTCTCCTTTGTTTAGCGTTACCATTTAGCTACTGGTGCTTGCAGTTGCAATCATGACCTAAGAGCAAACTGCACACAGTGGTTGAAGCCCCTCAATGATCACTAAGAGAGAAGTAATCACTTGACTTAAGTAAGTTGTTGTTTACGCTGTAGCAGTCGACTAGGCAACGGGAGAGGAAATCTATTTGAACAGAAATTCCTATATACTGGCGATTCAGATTTTTCTTTTTTCTTTTTGTTTTTTGAGATTTTGGCCTCTTTTCATGAGAAAAAGATGCTTATTTTAGTTTTCCTTCGATCAATTTGCCTACTCTGCAGCTACAATATCTTTGAACCTCCTACAAACACACACATATATATGTATATATATATATAGAGAGAGAGAGTTTTGTTCAAAATTTTCTTCAAGAGAGACGAAACGCGATCGAATTGAATTGTTGGTGATTTTATGGAAAGATAATAATTCCTCTTGAAAAGGTGAGATCTTTCTATCGAATCGACAACAATTTTTTTTTGTATTTGTATTCAAATTTTTCAATAAATTATATAAATATTACAGCTTTTGCTTTCCACAAAACATACAACCTTTACTATCTTTTACATTTTAAAAACTTTTCCATTTCATTGATATTTCACTTACAAAAATTTAATTATATTAGTATTTCTTATCATTCCCTTGGAAATAATCAAGATGAAATTAATTATTAATATAGATAGATAGGTAGACAGGTAGACAGATAGATAGATAGATCTATAGACATAGACGTTTGTGTGGATGTGCATTTATCCAGTATTTTTTAGTAAATTGGATGGGTCGGGTACTTTTCACATATGTGTGAAAGTATAATTCAAATTGTATTTGTCGGGGTATTTTTCTCATTTTTTCCAATTATAATAATTGGATGAATTAGGTGTAAATATTACTAGATTATACCAATCAAGTGGACGGTAAAGACGAAACACTCAAATCTCTTTAATCGTTGGTGCTTTTATAGAGAAGAGCTAATAGCGTTTGCTCATCTGCCTTTTTCCATAAAATCACAAATAATTTGTAATTTCTTTAAAGTTTTTTCTCTTGCCTTTTTTATGAGGTACTCTCTCTGTTAATTTACATATATGTATATATATGTGCAAATTCCAGACAGCAGGGTTTTTATTTAGACCATATATCATTTAAATGTTCAGCTCTCTTGTGGGGGATATCAAACTTCTGAATTGATAAACTGCATCAATCATCTTTTTAGCCCAAATGGGCGTTAACTCAAAAGTGTTATTAGTCTCAAAACAGCATTTTCCGTCGAATCACTTTTCAAATTGTCGCCACCAAATATTATCGCCCTGTATTACATTTAAAAAAAAATAATGAAAATCTACATGAATGTATGTACGTTTCTTGCATTGTGAAAAAGCAAAGGTTTCTAGAAACATCAAATTTTTAAAAACGTAGTCCTCCAGTCGAATATAGGCATCTGGAAGCCCAAATTTGGAATCTGGAATTCGTTTTATTGTCTGTTTTATTCTAGCGATTTAAAACAGACGAAACTCTGTATCGGAAATTCTGAAGATTTCCTGTTTTAAAATATTTTTACAGAATGTGACGCTAGCCCAAATGCTCTCGAAACGTGTAGGTGTCTGTATATGAAAAAAAACGCCCGTTTGTGAGTAATATAAATCTGAAATATTTCAGATTTTATTCTTTTATTATTTTTATTTTCCATTTTTTTAAATTTTTTTAACTGATGTAAAGAAATGCAATCAAATACACTGTTTAATTACATCTATTTTATATCTACTATGCAGCGAGACTAATTTGAAAGAAGGGCAATAACATGACGAAATCATGTGATTATATGCTCCAGTAATATCTTAGTTTTTCATTCTGTTGTTGTTATTATTCATGCCCACTCGTTTGACAAAGTCAGCCCAAGCCCATGAAATTTCGCGTGTCAAGGAGCGCAAGATTACGCCTGTCGTTGGCAATAGCCTTGAGTAGCTCACAGGTGACAGTGCGATTTGGCTCAGGTCCGCCCCCAATTTTGACAGAGAGCACCCCGGGGAGACGGGTACGAGGGTCTTCCACACCTCTTCTCTTCCACAAACATGAGAGGACTTTCGGCTCGCCGAAAACTTAAAGTGCCGCCATGCCGCACCGACACTATACATTTACAAACATCCATGCCTTCTCCAGGATTCGAAACCGAGCCCTTTGCCAGGGCAGTCAGCGGCGCTAACTACTATATTGGTTGGGCGGCAATTTTTCCTTCTAAACAAAGTTGATAAAATTGATAAATAATTTGACAACAGAAACGAAAAGGAAAAATTTTATGTCTTAAATTTTAAATCAAAGATATTCTCAATCAGAAGAAATTCCAAGTTATATTTGGATTTTTTATAACTATCAGGATAAGTATGAATATAGCACCTCTCGGTGACAAAATCATCATAATTGTACTGTATCTGTAATGCTTTCAAGAACCTGAAATTGCAAAATATGCCAAGAAATTGCATAATGTAAGAATATGTACTTTTCTGTACTAACTGAGAGCGAGAAAGCAACATGTCCAGAAAGCTCCTCGAAGCCTCAAGCAGTAAAACCTAATTGGAGAAATGTCGCCATAGAAAAGAATTACGTGGGCAACATTTAAGACAAACGCAGCTTACATCCGAGAACTACTGCCTTAATGACAGATTACTATACTAAAACTAAATTTATCCCGGAACAGAAGAAAAATGCAGCTAGTAATTTGTATGCAAATTTAGAGCGGAACTTCTGTGACACAATTTTAAACGACTGATTGTTGGGACCTTAAATTTTCTTGACAACTGTTCCAAAGAATTCTCACGCAAATCTGAAAATAGAGGTAAATAGTAGAATGAATATTCTCACATGTCACATTAAATTTGTGATTTTTCAGAAATTCTGCTAACAGGCCCGTCTAATTTATATTATGTTTTGATTTGAAATGCAATTAAAATGTTTAACCATTTCACGAAATCTGAAAAGAGCGTTTTATAATGTTAGCCATTTCATAATCTGAGGATAGGGCGATATACTGGATTTAATAATAATTTTACAATAACGTAATTCAATTAAATACATTATTATTTATCCATACATTCCAGTGATGGTGATTTGAAGGACATGCTTGAATCCAAGCTTAAAACGATGCTTTTAAATTAAGGTAAAGTAACTAGATGTTCTTAGTTCATATGCGGACATTCAATTATAAAAAGTAAGGATAGTAAGGATTAGGATATTACACTCATGTCCATAAATTAAGGATAATTCGGTGTCATGCGGAAATCGAACTCTAAAATAAATATATCACCTGTAAAATCACTACACACATCTTCAAGAATCATTTGCAAATTTCAGGAAGTAACCAGATGACACCGATGGTACGTCACAATGACGAGAGTGTAAGAGAGTGATATATAAGGAATACAGGCAAAGAAGTAAAATTGTTCGCAGGCGCTTTAGAAGCATTTCAGTGCAATAACCGAATAAGTTATGACACAAAGGACGCATATGGATTATTTTTACGCGGTAGAATTATCGACCGTCTGGAATGTGGCGTACCCAACTGGAAGTATCAGACGAACTTGGAATTTCCCACAGTGTCATCTCCAGGCTTTGGCAACAATTCCAAGATGATTGTAATGTGAGTAGACGTTACAGCACAGGTCGCCTCAGAGTTACAACGCCGAATGAGGTATTTGGCAGTTACTACCAAAAGAAACAGGCGGAGCACAGCTCAGACCTGTTTCGTCAGCTCTCTTCAGCCACTGGTACTACAATTTCAAGGCAGACCGTGTACAGACGCTTTGGGCAGATTGGTCTATATGCTCGTAGTCCTGTCAGATGCGTTCTGCTTACTGCAACTCACTGTCGCCTGCGGTTAGCCTGGAGGAGAGATCATGCATTGTGGACACCGTACACCGTAACAGTGGGCTTGTGTGATGTGATGTTTTCCGACGAGTCCAGGTTTAACTTGCAGTCTGATTCTCGCCGGACTTTCATATGGAGAACTCCAGGTACCCGTTACCACCAAGAAAACATCATTGAACGACACCGTTAGGTTGGTGCAGGAGTGATCGTTTGAGGTGGAAGTTTTCTGGGTTCCAGAACTGACCTGCATGTTCAAATTGGAACCACAACAAGCCAAATCTATCGGGACGTTATTCTGAAACAACAAGTACGTTTGTTTTGGGGCGCCATGGGCGCATAATTTGTCTTTATGGATGATAACGCCCGTCCTCACCTTGAAAACATCGTAAGCGAATGCCTTCAGTCGGAGGATATCACCCGTATGGACTGGCCAGCATTCTCACCGGACCCGAATCCAGTAGAGCACGTGTGGGACATGCTTGGCCGACGAGTTGCAGCCCGTCAAGCTCCTCCTACATGTCTACCGGAACTTCCGAGAGCATTGCTTTTTGAGTGGTGTAATATCGCCCAAGATCAGATCGATAATTTGATACTCAGCATGCCTAGGCGTTGTACGGACTGTATTGCATCGTCTGGGAGACATACAATGTATTAACATTCATACCAACCATGTAATATTGTTTTTTTGTAAATAGGTTTTTTTCTGTAATTTGCTCCAGGGAGAAAAAATCGCTAATTTTTTTTAATAATATCATACATATAGCATCTTTTTTTGCTCTTTAATAATAAATAAATTTTAATTTAATAAATTAAATTAAATTAATTATTATTATTATTAATAATTATTATTAAATTAAATTAAGTATTATTAAATTAATTAATTAAATTAAGTATTATTAAATTAATTAATTAAATTAATTATTATTT
>KK117381.1:88324-98657 GCA_000611955.2 Stegodyphus mimosarum
CAAAATTGAAATTCCATTTTTGTCCTACAGTTCCTAATTTAATAAAGGCGTTATGTACTGGAACCAATATTTGGATTTCTAAATTATCTCTATTATTATCTAAAAATATATGCAATGTGGAAAGATTTAATTCACCGGTAAACTTAAGGATCATTAATCCTAATGTTAATGTATGGTTTCGTTCGATGTTAAACCCCTTTTTACTAATGTTCCAGTTGAGGCAAGATTAAAATTACTTGATTCAAGACTTTAAGAATTATAATCAACAAGAAAAGGAATTAATCTTTTTTATTAAAATGTCTCTAAACCAGATTTATTTCCTTTTAGAAAATAATTATGATCAAGAAATCATAAGAATTAACTAGGAATAATCAACTCAGTTCGGTACTTACTTGCATTTATAGGCTCTATTTTGAGGTCACATTACTTAAAAAACTGTGCTTTCATTCCTGAATTAATTATACTGATGATACTTTAGCACGTTTTGATGATAATTAAGAAGAAGTAAAGAACTTTTTTATTTAGTATGGATTGATTGATCTAGCCATTCAGTTCATTTTTTAATCTGAATCAGATAATTGCCTTCTTTTACTTGACACTCTAATTACCTACCCGTTATGGACATGATTTCAACACTTCGCATAATGGTACTTTTTTTTCCTTTCTGCTTTCTCTCCATGTAAAATCATGTCATCCTGCTAAACAAAACAAAGCAAAAGCTTCTTTTGACGATTATCCATATTTTGCTTTAAGATTTTTTCTTTATAATTTTCCCCCTTTTAGGAGATACCGATTTGCAATCAATTGTCATTGTCAAAGGATTTTCTTCTACTATTTTTCATAGAGTTTTAACTAATTTTTCTCATGTCATTTATAAAACATATTCCGTTATTAAAAATGACCATAACAAACTTGTCGTCATCCCTATTCCCCCTTATAAAATTAAAAATTTGCTCACATTCTCCCAAAATCAACACTCAGGTCATTCCATAAACTCAGGTCATTCTCTTGTTCATCAGTTTTTAAACACCCCGTTGTGGAATTTAATTCTTATCTCACAGCATGATTTGACATACAATATGAGGCAAAGTAAAAATGCGAACAAATTTCGAACCAAGGAATATAAATCCTATGTTCAAAAGGGAAATACAAGGAAATCTTTGAGAGTTAGCCATAGTTGGGCCTTTGATAGTAATTTCGAATTTGGATCAGCGAAATTTCCGAAACCTTCATCAGTTCGTGAAAGACTGACTGACTAGCATATTCACAGAAACTGTTATTCCTTAATTAATGGCGTTTATTTCAATCATTTTTTCCCAATGATTATAGAATTTAAATATCCTAGGTTTCTTGATTTCCATTACAGTTTTCTCGGTAGATGGAGCTATGTTCGTTTTCCTTTTGCCCCGACCGTTGAATTCCATAGAAAAGAAGTGGCGCTTCTCCTACCTTCGCTCTTGAAGTAATAAAATAATTTTTGCTCTTGAAGGTGAGGAAACTACGTCAGACTGTCCTTGAAATTGGTTTAGTTTTATGCAAAATCTATGTTAGTCTAAGATTACTTTTTTGTCTAATTTTAGAATTAACATTTATTTTATTTAAGGTTTTGGAAATGTGATGTTATTTCAAGGATCAATGGTCAAATTATTCAAATCAAGACACCCAAAAATAACGCTTGTTCAAAAAACTCTTTAAGGTTTACTTGAATTTAAATTTTAGCAAATAATATATTTTAAATTTAATTTATCTTATCAACTTAAGTTTATTACAATATGTGTTTCTAAAGTCTAGATTTACAGTAGAAATAAAAGAAAGATTATGAATTGTTACCCCAGTTTTTAAAAGATTCGAGAAATTTATATAAATATATTAAAAATAAATAGGAATTTTAACTAAAAATAAAAATATTAATTACGTTATTATCTTTATCTGAATTGAGACTGAAATATGAACTCATTTTGAGATTCTAATAAAGAGACTAAAAATGTTTCTAAAAAGAGTTTTACAAAATACAAACTAAAGAAAAATTTTAATTGATTTTCATGGCTGATAATAACAGTCGAATGAAACAGAAATAAAGCTGAAACGTTTTAAACGTACATAAATAAATAAATAAATAAAACTTATAATATGCACTTTTGCTTGCGACTGCTTTAAATGCAAGTAAATGGCAAATCTTTATTAATTTTTGCCATAATGATGTATTTATTGCAAACTGTAGAATGTGTGTTTTATTTGGTTTTATTTGATTCCACTGTGAGGATGAATGGATAAATGGATGAATGGATCTCGTAGTTGGTGCAATTACATATAAAGAATGAAGTAAATTACTTACCTAAGGCTGTATGAGAAATTGTTACCAAATTAAATGCATGCTTTTCCTTATATTTTTATCAAAGCTACTTAAATATTTTAATGCACGTTTTTAAGGTAGAAGTAATTGCTATACATATCTTAGCTTTATTCTGGGAAGCATCAAGGGTCTAATAAGGTGTAGAATTCTTAACTATTAAACTTAAATTTAACTATTTGAATATCCATATCTGTATATGCACACATTTAGTAAATACGAAATATAACTCAAAATGTATTGGAAAATAAATTAATACAATTTTTTCCAGTGCATTAAGCACAATGTGTTTGCCATTATTTTATTTCGATAATAAGTGTAATGGCCGCCTTAAAAATATTAACAATAAAATACTGGGAAAAATATTCCTCAAATTATTTATTTTATGTAATAATTCTTAAACTAGTGTTTTTTTTTAAATCTAAAATTCAGATTTCTAAAATATGTTTTCTTGAGAGGGCAAAAATCGCATTCCCTATATCTACTATAAATGTCAACTCAATTTTAGGTTTCATCTTGAGTTTGAGTAGGCACCGATTCGATGTTATTATTATTATTTTATATAATAATTTGCAACACCATATTCTCATATCCGTATTAGCGTCGTATTCACCCTCTATCTTTCAAAATAGCATTTAAGATCTCACTAATTTGATACATCTTTGTTTAACAATTTCATGTTCATTCGTTTAAATGTTTTGATGTTATCATAGCAATGTGTAATGTCCTTAGTATTGTAGATTTTAGAATAATAGTAAACTCTTCGTTTCCCTTATAGCAGCTCTATTTGCCACTGAAATGTAATTTGAACCTGTTTTAGTTCAAAAAAACACTAAACGCTAATTGCAAACTTTGATAGGTTTCGGAGCATAATTTAATATATACCTAACGCTTCATATTAAAAAAAAAGAATTATTGGAATTTTTTTCGTCTTAATTAATTAAACATATTGTAAGGTTTATTCTAAATTTATTAACAGTTATTTTAAGTTTACGCACCTTTCCTATCTATTACAGCTTCAGCTTACAATTTCCTACCAGAATGTAATTTCAGAAACGCAGTTAATGCAAATGAGTAAAGAGTAATATATAAGTCGATGTTTCACTGACTTCGAGAGAGAAAGCCTGAGTTCCTGACTAGTGCGCGTTTGCCTTTTGGCTTCGTCTGTCTAAGCTATTGCTACGCTCGGCCATTCTTGAGCCGTTGTTTGGCTTCGCCAACTTAATTAAGATTTAGGGGCCAACTACTTAGAAACCTGATAGCTTCGGCTATCTCTTTCAGTTAGCTTTAGTTAAGCTTAGTTAAGTTTAATTTTATATTCATTTAAGTTCAAGCCCAAGTGTTAGGTTTTCCTGTACGTTCCGAGTTAGGAACTGATTGTATCATATTTATTCTAAGAAAAAAAGCGTAGTTAACCCTTTGTACGTCTTACGACTCTAGTCACACTCCTAAGCAAATATTCGCTCATTAGTGTCTGTAGGGTCAAGGATTGAACACTGAATTAGATAAGTATAACCCCACAATATGTTTGCAAACATTTTATAAAATCGTTGTAAATTTTCAATAATCTATATAGATGAATATTTGCATATCTGAAAAACAACATAGCGTATGTTAGTATGTTACGATTACATTACTTGAATAAACGCCATATCTTAATTTTGCCCAAAGTGAGCAGCTGAGTTAATATCTTAAATGCAGCATTTTATTTCAGTGCATAAGTACTCAAAATGGTTTACAAGGCTCCGAAGTTTCATTTTTGAAGAATGAATTTGACAAATGCCAAAACGGCTGATGGTAATGATTTCCTATTTAATAACTCATGGAAGTAGAAAGATGTGTAAATATAGTATTCTGAGGCAGACAGTCTATTTATTATGGAAGGAATTCGAACTCGGGAATTTCTGTAAGGAAATCTGGACAAGATCGTAAACGAATAACAAATGCTTCTCAGGATAGATATCTAGCAATAACTGTTCTCCATACCAAGAAGTTCTACCCCTCGGCTGTTAAGTTTAGAGCTTGCAGTAACCTCTAAAAATGTTGCAAACTGTATACAGAAGTCTTAATAAAACAAAGTCAGAAAGCTAAGGACATATGTCTCAATGTCTTCACAACAGACACCAGTGCCACACACCTACATCAGTGCTTCAATAATATGGACATTCACAGACATTATTATACAAAATAGTGAGATCGTGGATATGCCAGACTGTCAGCATGAACGAAGCCCTGGGACAGGACATCTCCCAGGTCACATGACTTTCACTTGCTAAACTCGTTCCACTTTAGTTAACAAAACAGCATGTATTCTGCAATGTACAGCTGCAACGCATTCCGTGCGGAATCTGAATACTTCGTGCAATATTGAACCTACGTACGTAATCGTACGAATTACAAGAAACGGCGAACCGCGAAAGAAAACTCATTGTATACTTGTATTTGTCTAAACTCCCGAACGGTGCTCCTATGGAGCTCCATCAAGTTGTTGCTTCTACCCAAGGAAGACGTGGGACATATACCTGCTTGCCTCTGTTAGAGGCCAAGTGTCCGCGCCATCCGTCACTTATTACAAATGTACTTCTAGATTGTACTATTACATTTTACGCCTTATTTATTTTACTACATATTTACTAGTTATGCACTTTTATGTTGAGTAGAGACATTACGTTATTTAGAAGCAGAAGAGAGGGAAAATGAGCAAAGGCTTCCCCGGGAATCGAACCACAGACCTCTTGGTTACGCGTCGAGCGTGCTGACCACTACACCGCGAAGGCATGCGAAGAAGGCGGGAGAATTACGTTATAATTGCATTACTTATTTATTGCACTAATTATATATTTTATGTACTCTGTTTTATATTATGTCATTGCAAACTGATTCTTACATGCTCTGCCTCCAAAATCGTAGCCATTTTACAGCCACCTAGTTCTTGCATGGCCATGTATCTTAACTAAATTCTTAAATTCTTCCATAAGTGCTGGATTGTAGAGGAATGAAAGGCATACACCTGCTTATCTCGGGTAGATGCCATGTGCCCCCGTTTTTTGTCACTTGTCTCCACAACAGAAGAGGGATCTCTTTATTTGTTGCAATGTACATCAAAACTAGAGCGAAAAACTGAAGAACCCATGTTCTCTTTACTGAGAGTCAAGGTATAGTTTATAATCTGATTTTAAATGCGCTTATATTTGGAGGGAGTCAGGAAAGCAAAATCTTTCTTCGAACATTAGGAGGTGTAACCGTTTCAGTAACTCAGCCGTGATGGTATGGGGAAAGAAAAAATGTTCGATGGACATACCCCTACACGTTTTCAACTGGGAATATGTAGCCGGCCAGCGATAAAGGGGTGAGGTTTTACCACCTGATATAAGCACTTCTGAGAAATGCGTTTGGACCTAACGTCTTATTTATAGACGACCACATTATTCATGCACAGTCATTTATTTATACCCGTCTATATCAAGGAAATCCCTCTTTGATGAATTCCTTGAAAGTGATGAATTCCACAGAGCGAATGCCTCAGTATGGGAATACGTTAGAAAATAGTTACAGGGAGACATTCTCCATTTAGAGATATAACTTCCCGAAAATTCCATTGCTGGCCAGCACAAAAACACATTGTGATATATGTGTACAAGTCAGCTGAGATAAAATACGATATTAAATTCATAAATTGTAATTTTTTTCTGAGTTCTTTTTTACTAACCTCTCCTTGTAACATATTATGACCATTTCTATTATTTCGTGCTGTAGTATTCTTAATTTTTTGAAGTGGTGACGGCACAGCTGAAACGGAGTTAACTTATATGCAACTTGTATACGGGGCTACGTAACATAATGGACGAGCCATGCAATGATTGGGCGAGAAAGTCTGAAATCATCGGCGGGAAATCCGGACGTCGAGGAAACTATACTGCGTCATGTAGAGAACAATTTACTCTAGTTACTCCTTTAAGTTAGATTACTCAAGCTTGCACCAAAGCAAAAGTCAGAGTTCCTTCGTACAGACTCTGTAAGATTCTTAGAGAAAATTAAATGCATTCGAATCATGTACGGCGCATGTATGCATTTCATACAGAAGCTCATAAATCTCGCTCTGCTTTCGCACGATGCTTTCTACAATAATTTGCTACATATATCCTGATTCTGTGTTTTTCACTGATGAGCCGTGCTACATGACTATATTATTTTTTATTATTAAGGTTTGCCAGACAGTGGCTTGGAAAAGCAGGGTTGTCAGATTTGGCGCGAAATTGCTCATTTGGGACAAAATTTGCAATATATCATAGACGGAGCTTATCTGCTTTCTCGAGAATATTCTCGTAGGTAGTTCAAAGCTATATGTACCCTGCGTGTACGGAGAGAAAGTAGCGTCTTGAGTTCAGAGATCGGCTTGGGAGCGATTGAGTCGGGACATGTACTTTAGTTCTTTGCCGTGAAGCTGTCTTCACCGTTATAATTTGAAGGCTGTGCTGCTGATGGTTTCAGCGTGTTTGTGGTAGTTTTTTGACGAGTGCGATAATTCTTTTGGAACTGTCCAGTGTAATAGTGCTTACTGGAAAATAAATTGTGTTTTGATTCCTCATCAAAAGTTATCATTCATCACTCCAAATTCAAGAAGCCGTAGAACATTTGTATATATATGCAGAATCTTAAGGAGACACTCAATGGCAAGGTTTTCGGTGCACGCAATGGTATAAAAGATACGGGCCTTGTCACCGAAGCAAGACAGAAAAACATGTTCTTATAGAAACCAGTAGCTTGCGAAATTCTAAATCATATGTAATGAAGACTGCGAAGACTTCGCTAAAAGATGCACAGTGTTTTTAATCCTATACATGCTAACTGCTAAAAATTGCTAAAAATTGCTCCAGTTGCTAAAAAAAACTTATTATTTTGTTCTCATATCACTGAATTAATGTTTTTAAAAATAACATTTACCCTTTCACAAAAGCTTGATAATTATTTTAACGGATGCATTTATCTCGGTTTCCTTTTCATAAATTTTACAAAGGTAAAATGCGGTTTGAAGGAGCAAATCTAACCGTTTCGGCAGATACATGAATATCAAATTTACGTCGCTTGAAATAAACAAGGAAAAGAAACCTTAAAAGAAACGTAAATATGCTTAAAATGATTATCTTCTAGATATACATCTATAATATGCTGCGTTATGTTAATATTTAAATAAATTACACACAGTAGGCATATTCATCACTTTAAATACCTGTAAGTTTTTAATCCTAAGAGGAATTTCTATTAAGAGAATTAAAGTTTGGATCGAATTTATTGCATTCGATTCTTCCCCAAGGACAGCTAATGTTTCCAATTTTGTTGAAGTTGAGTCGAAAGCTTAACTAGCTTTGAGCTGAATCAGAATTTCAATCTTTACGGTTCGATTTTAATGCGCTTGTTATGCTTTAATTTCATCTTGTTATTTCAACGACATGTTTCTCGATATTCCCACATGAATTGGTTTCGTGGTTTTGACAGAATTTCTACCAGAAATATTTCGGAAAATGGGGTAATTTCGAATGGAAATTTCTAAGCAACACAGAACCTCGTTCCCCTTAATAAATGATATATTGAGCTACTTCTGAATGATGAAGGGCTAATGTACAAATTAATTTAGAAATAATATGAAAAATCGGAGGAAAGCATTCTGGTTTTATTTGATTAAATATAAATACATCACTTCTGTTTGAACACGCATATTCGAACGTGCATTAGTAATTACGATATTAACGGATGTTCGATTTATCATAATATATTTCAAGTGCTTGCAATACCTTCATTTCAAGGAATTTTCGTAAAATGCCTAATTTAATTATCGAAGAATATACGCTCTCTGCATTAGTTTCATCAATTCGGAGTTTATTAAGTTAGATAAGCTTAACTCGTACGTAATTGAAAAACTAGGGAAATTCGAATGCTTGACGCATTTGCTTGAGTTATCCGTACTACTTGGAAACATCTATTCTTGGTTATTTTAAGCAATTTTGCAGGCATACATGATGTTTTGTATTCTGATTATTCATCCAACTTCTGCTAGAAATTCCGAATAATCTTGAAAGACATAATTAGATAGCGTGAGCTTTGCAAATTTATGCTCTTCTATAACCTAAACACTTTTTGAAGCGAAACATACTATTTTGAGTCTTATGGGAAAATATTCATGCTCTGATCTATTTACAAGAATCTGTGCTTTTCTCATGACGATTTTTTATGCTAGTATCAATTGTTTTTAGTACAGTTTAACAAAACATGTGTTATTATGTTTCGTACAGCAGAAAACAAAAAATAAGGACAAAAACAGACAACAACCGTCAAAAAACAAGGTATTCAATTATATACCCCAGACCGTAATGCAGGCATCACATCTGCGCTGCATGAGAGATGTTCTGGAAAATACCGGGCGTGTCTCCTTCTTCCCCAGCAGCTGCCACGATGCGAGCAACAAATTCCTTAGCATTGTTCGCGGGAGTTTCGTACACCAGTGTCTTGGCGTACCCCGGATGAAGTAGGTCAATGCAAGTGAGGTCTGGGGATTTTTCTGGCCAATGCACTGGACCATTCCTGTCGATCCAGTGTTGAGGATATATTTCATTCAGGTGCAGATGCACATCAAGGCTCTAATGTGAGAGGGTTCCATTATGCTGAAACATAATAAATATATTTTCTTAACCTGTTCTTGTTCTTCCCTTCTTGTGTTTTGTGTCATCACTACCTTTCTAGGAAAGCGTTTCCGACCACTCAATGCTATGTAATTTTCCATCGTCTAGTGTAATCTTTCTCTCCTGAAAGTTTGTAACCGACTTGCTGAAATATCGTGTATATATTAAGGTAAAGTAACACGTTAAACATATATTAATTTAGAAGTCTAACAACAAAAGTTAGCGATATATTTGCAAATTTTCACAGGAGTAGTTTCGATTGTTTTATTGAACCACTATCCTCAGCTGCCAACGCGCAAATCAACGAGATAATATATAGTGATAAGATAAGAAATATATTATCACTATATCTTGTTCATTTGCACGTTGGCAGCTAATGATGGTGGTTTGGTTACTCCAGCGAAAATTTGCAAACATAACCTGATTTTTGTTGTTTGACTTCTAAATTAATACTCTATATAGAATCTGAGACCTTTTATCTACAGTAAAAACAACCGGTGATTATTTGTATTATACTCAATTAAACTCTAATCACTTTTCAAATTAATCGAAGTTTTCCCATTGGTAGCTAATGCTGCTATATATTAAAAACCGAAATAAATTTTAGATTAATTTACATTGAAGTATCCATCTAAACATATATGAATCTTAACAGAAAATTAGTCAGCTTAATAGAAAATTAGTCAATTGTTATGCACTAACATTAACTAAAATATTAAGTATTAATTAGAAAAAGATATGATTAAACAACTCTTATGAAAATAAAAGGAAAACAATAATTTAAATTCTGTGCTTTCTACAGTGAAGTAATTATTTGTTTGGCCTGGAAAGGTTTCCTTTTGTGTACCGTAAGTATTAATTCATATTAATCAAGGCTGAAAGATGTTATCATATCTGAGCCAACTGAAAAAGTAATGCATTATGCAAATATTTCCATTCATAGAAAGGTTTAAACATACATATTTTCATTTCGTATAAAGCAAAATCGCACTAAAATGATAGAAAGGACGTTAAATGAATGTATATATTTGTACAAATAATAAATGTAACGTCATTTAAAATTTGTATTAGCACAAGAATTGCCACTTTCATTAAAATATAGCCTAATGAAACATGTGAACATGTTAAAGAAAATAAAATTTGGAAAAAAAAATCCGAAAGCTTTCAGATAGTATATTACGCCAAATGGGCTTTTTTTAACGTTTTGTGTATTACCTTTATTTATTAAATGTCATGTTCTTCGCACTTAAACCATAAAATTTAACAGCAGTATCATAAAACAATTTAAAAAGAGCATATCTTTAGA
>KK117381.1:98693-166910 GCA_000611955.2 Stegodyphus mimosarum
AGTGATAGTCTTGCTCGATTTGAGATTGTTAGTGTTTATTAATCAAATTTTTTTAAAGGTTTACAAAACATGAAATAGATAATAAAACGAATTCCAGATTACACACTTGGGGTTCCAGATTCCCAACTTCGAGTGGAGGACAACGTTATTTAAAATTTGATGACTCTAGGTACGGTTGTTTTTTTACAGTGCAAAAACATACATACATTCATGTAGATTCTTCATTATTTAATTTCTTTAAATATAATGCAGGATTCTGATAATTGGGGGCAACAATTTGAAAAGTGAGACGCCGTTTATAGTGAACCAACGCAAAATCCCAAAATGAAATTAATAGCCCTTTTGGGCAGATTGCCTCTTTGGGCTAAAAATTAATGGAAAGAAGTCTTTGAATCAAACTATCATTTAATGTGTTTGGTGGTATTTTTATCTGAATTGTTTAAATTAACATGCCAGAGCAGATTATCGAAAAAACATCATATAGAATGCCGTTAGATTATTTATAAAAGAAATATTTTATATCTCACCTTTACTGAAATATTGCAGAATAATTTTATGCTGTTACAATAAATTAATGCTGTCTTGTAATTCGAAGAAAGTTCTTACATATTTAATTCAAGCTTTCGTAAACAAATGCAAAAGTTAACAAAAAATTCTGAATTAAGAGTACGTATGAAACATTCGGTAAATTAAAAATCTTGTTCCATGAATTCGAAAAATAATATCTTCCAGATCTTTTGTACTTTATTATATAATGCACTACAAATATTCTTTCACAGTTGCATTTATCATAACGCATATGGTAGGTAAAGTAAATCTTTTGAATTTAAACATTAAAGTAGGCCCATTGTAATTTTACAGACACCTGTAATATACATTCATCCATTTTAATCAGTTAAATGTATTCGTAAATATTAGCAGTTTAAAATTAGAAGTTTTAACGCTGAGCTAAAAATATTAAGACTAAAAGAGAAAAAAAAATCTTTGCGAAACTTCGGATGAAAAAAGGAAAGATAAAGTGTTAGAGTGATGAATAGAAAAGTAAGTTCAAAATTTTTTCTTCAAATAAGAATTTTTCGTTTTTTTTACCACCACAGAAAGAATAAACAGATTACTGTGGATTTACGTGTGTTGAATAGCGGATCATAAGTAATATGAATTTTAAAAATATTTGCCTTTTTTTCTTGACATTGTAGCATATTTTTTGGCATATGATTTGTTGTTAGGCAGCAAAATATACCAAGAAAAGAACTTTAAGCTTGGATTTTAAGGTTTAGCTTTGTTATTAAGAACTTTTAAGCATGTATAATAAGGCTAACGTATTTTAGTCACAGCTTTCTGTAGCTCCATATACACGAAATTTCCATGTTAAAATATAGACCTTACATTATTTTACAGCTTATTTTGTTTCATCTTTTAAAACTTAAATTCATATAGCATCTTTTCATATCTTGTAGAATAGTCATTAACGCTGACGAAAATGAGCAACCCAATGATTTACTTCAGCTGTAAACGCTAATTTAAGAGAATATGATACGTTGGTAATATAGTTACCACTTCTAAATTTCAAAAATAAATAATTAATGTTCATTTTCAGTAAAAATAAAAGTTAAATTTTCAAGTCAAAATTTACCTAATCTGAATACATTTATTTTGGTAGCCAGTAATAAAAATAAGATAACCACTTCATTGTAAATTAAAAATAATTTGCTTAGCATCCAAAAAAAGTGGAAGTAATAATTCGTTTTTTAAATGAAGATTGTTCAATTGTAGAATCATTAGGATTTTTTGAAGAAGGAGACATGAAAAATCAGCAATGCCCTCACCGGGACTCGAACCTGGACCTCTCGAAATACGTATAGTGATGCGTATAGAAATACGTATAGTGATACGGACATGTTTTTCCTCCGGATAATAATCTTTTCTCCTTTCGTTCAAGTTTCGTGATGTCACAGTTTCGGAAATCGCGAAGAAACAAATGTGCACATTTTCAGCGTTCTGTTTTTACCATTCATATTCACAAGGCGTCTATTCGTACTAAATTGACGATACTTTACAACTTTGTAATTCACTTTTTCTTCCTATCTCGTATCATTTTCAAGATAGGGAGGCTAACTTCACCGTTTTTCACCAGGTGGCGCTGTAAGTTACCTCATCAAGTAGAGCGTAGTCACTTTACCATACCTAGACAGGAACAGATTGATGGATGTAGCTGCTGTCGTTCGGCAGTTAAACGGGTGGTACCGGACTTTAGTAGGCACCCTGTATATTCTGCTTTACAGAACTGTATTTCAAAACGGTGTAATTTTTTTCGTTGTAAATATTTCTTTTCAATATTATTTTTTAAATATTCCTAAATTTATAATTTGGGAATTTCAATGAAACTTTATTATTTTATTATTCAATCATTTTGATACATTGTCCCGGGGTAGTAATAGTTTTATATAAAGTATGCAATTGAAGTTTTGAAATCGTTTAAAATATTTTTGTATTGATCACTCAGGATACATTTCTCGTACTGGGATGGGCGTGAGTAAAACACTATCTTACATCTGAGTTAAAATAGCACGCAGAATAATTATTATTGGAAGTGTTACAGTAGTAGCAATCAACAAAATATTCATAAAATTTCAGGACTAGTTTCGAAGGTTTAATTATAGAACCAACTACTTCAGCTGCAGAAATGCATCTGCTGAAGTGTCCACCTGCAGCTGAAGAAGAAAGTTCTATATGTAAGCCTTCGAAACTATTCCTGTAAGTTTCTGAATATTACGCGGATTTTTGCTGTCTTCCTGTAATAGCATATGTATTAAAATTTATTCCTTTGCTGAGCAGCGTGTAATGGGATATTAACAATATGGTATTCAAGAATACATTAGCTTTTAAAAAGTGTTTGTTAATCATTTGAAAGCAACGAAGAGGACGGGTATTCAGTATATAACAAATACCGATTTCCTATTTAGCGAAACAAATTCTTAATATTAAAACGTTTCACGAAATTTTCTAAACTCATCGAGGATAAAAGCTTCCAAATCATCCAACAAATATTGGACTTTCCAATAAACACTTTATAAACTTTAAAAGTACTCTACAGTCTGAAAATTTCACCATCCTTTCCTTTTATAATTACTGAATTGACAAAAGAGTTTTAATAGTAAACAGATTCTCGTTACTTCTTGTTTGTACAGCTAATAATCAAATACGTGTATTAAAAGCTCGCTTCGAAATTTAAGAACAAATATCCCATAATATTGCAGAGTAAGGTAACGAGAAGAGTTGTGAAAAATCAAATTTCTTGAATTCAAGTTGTTTATTTCGCTATTTGAAAGTATTACTACTAAACAAATATTTTACGTAAAGTTCGTTTAATGTAAGCAGTGTTTTAAAGTGCAGTTTATGCGCAATGGGAGAATTTGCGTTTAAAGTATCTGAAGATCTAAAATCAAAGAAAATAGTGTGCACCACAAAGACAGAACAAAATTTTATAATTATTTTATTTTATTAATTATATTTGATAAAATGCATTTTTCGACATTAATTGGCAACACAAGCGCATTTCAGAAGAAAAAAATAACGCGTTTGTGTTTGCGAATTTTTTCAATTATTTGATATGCCAAGGCCATCTCAAACGTGGAACACGATTTCACATTTGGGGGAGGGCATTTAATTAGTGATTAGTACAAAAGCTTTCCAAATCAACACAATTAATAACGTAAGATCCCCAATACGTAAGGACATGAGTAATGTAAACAACACTTACTAAAAGAGAAATCAGAGGCATAAAAAGAAGTTTTATTGAAAAAATAGCATGGAGCGCAATGAGACTGAAGGCCGAAACATCCCTGTGATGGGTGTCCAGCAAGAAACATCCGGTCTTTAATAGGGGATATGATCTCCCCTGACTGCTAGGCAGGTTTCACATCATTTGTGCATGCTGGATATGTGGTTGTTAATGAGCTGTTGAGACACTGCTGCTCGTTCCTCTTGTAGCACCAATCGCAGTTTCGGAATCGTTACTGGCGATAAGTTACGTGCTGCCACGGGTCTCCCTAGTAAGTTCCGTACATGCTTGACGGGATTTAGATCCAGAGACCTTGCCGACCAATCCATGTGTTCAATATCTTCACTCTCCAACAGCTCTTCGACAGTAACTGTGCGATGAGGTGGAGCGTTGTCGTCCATGAAGAGGAACTGAGGACCCATAGCCCTTGTGAAGAGACGCATGTAAGGAAGAAGAACCTCGTTACAATAGCATTCCCAGGTGACGAACCTCCTTGGGAGATATGAAGGTCGGTCCGGCTACCAAGCATTATGTCTGCTCGAACGAGAACTCCGCGACCTCCAAAACAGTCCCTTTTGATGATGTTGAAGGGGTTATTGCGTGTTCCCCACTCAGTCCAGATGTGTATGTGTCTAGAATCGCAACTCAGACTAAATCTGCTCTCATCTGTAAAGAGTACTCGTCCCCATTCATTGTCTCTCCAATTCCGGTGTTCCCGGCACCACAGAGAACGTCTTCTCCGATGGGCAGGCGTTAGAGGTACACACCGTACAGGGCGTCGTGGAAACAGACCACCACCGTGCAGTCTTCTGGCCACGGTAAAACGCGATATCGGTCGTCCAGTCGCCTGTATCGTGTATCTAGCGATTTCTTCCGCTGTCTACCGCCTGTTTCTTCTGGCCTTTAAGACAATATACCGGTAATCTGCGGGTGTGTTTCCTCGTGGACGACCACTACTAAACTCCCGGATAGCTGTTCCTCTAGTTTGAAATTGTCTCCAAACTCGTGAAACGATGCTGTGAGCAATTCCGAACTCTGCAGCCACACTTGTCACACTGCGCCCATACTCCAACTTCCCAATGATTCGACCTCGGGTAAAAGCATCCAGATGTTGTCTAACAGATTGATTATTCGCCATTTCTTGCTGAGGCAGCAACTCGGTGTGATTTTAACTGCTATACGGCATGCAATCTCTTTGCCAGAAATACTGATCTTACACCGACAACATGCTTTATACTACTCAGACACTCCTCCATTACGTCTACCTGCATATCTGCGCATGTGCTACGGTACATCACCTTACTTAATCTCCTGACTGGCCTTTCTGTCCGCTCTGCCTCTTCGTTCAGCTAATATGCTAAATTTCGGCTGCGTCCTTAATTTTTGCACACCAGTGTACATCAACGGAATTTATGATCGAGAAGCAGCGAGTCTCATTAATATACCCCGAACATGTTCCATCGGATTCAGAGCATGCCAGCCACTTCATACGCTGCATTAATATTTCTTTTAGAATCTGGTTTACAACATGCTCTAGATGTAATTCGGCCTGGTTATGTATAAAAAAGGCCTGAATCGCTGATGACAGCAGTATAAGGGACGACCATGGGGTCACGAATTTCGTCCCTAAACGTTTCAGTAGACAAGAATCCATCCCACCTATGCATATACCTGCCCAAATAAGCATTTCACAGAAACCTAGATTCTTTGGCTTGCGTCAATCTGTATCAGAGGGCTCTTCAGATCAAGTTATCAATTTTATGGCTCTAAGCTGAGTTTGTACTCACCGGAGAAAAAAAATTTCACTCCATTCGACAAATCCCTTATCACGGTATTTTAGCAGAACTTCCTAAAGCCCTACACTGTTAGGAAATAATTTGGACCTAAACCGTTTATCTACATGCATACAATCCAGGATTCTGAAGGCCTCTCAAAATTGTTTTGTTGACACGTTTCATCCGAGAGCGGTTAAAAATGGCCGTTGATGCTGAGTGGCATTTCGATGTCTCTTCCGAAAGTCTCTTATTGATAAATAACTGTCAGCATTTGAAGCTTAGATACTGATAGTTTCTTGCGCGACTTGATGTTGTAGTGTGAGCAACATGCATCGTGTCATCTTCACGTAATTCCTATCTCTTGAAAACGATTCCACTGATTCCACGATTCCGATTCCAATTGTACTTATAGTCACTTTATTTACAAACTCTTCTATCCATTGACTTCAACCAGCTTCTAATTTTCATGTGGCTCGTCACGCGCTGCTTTCTGGTAAATTGCAATAATTCGGCTTGCAACACAAAAAGAAGTTAAAAGGCCGTTCGCATTGATGTAAGATTTGACATCTTTTTTTTTCTGAGATGCATTTCAAATTATTTTCATAACTATCTTTTCAATTTGCGAAAGGATTTTTTAATCATATTTTACTCGACTGCTTCAAATAAATTAGTTTAACAAACACATTCATCTAGATTTATTCATTAGCGTATTTCTTATATTTAAAACTGAATAATGCACTTTTGAGAATACTGAAAATAAACTTTACAAACATTGCTTAGAAGAGAGTTGACTTTAAAAAAAAAGTGTTTTGGAACTGCAACAGATAGTTTATGTATACATAAGACCTTAAAAAATTCCATTTTTAGCATTTTTAATCAAGTTAATTGTATATAGAATGGTATTAATTTTAATTCATGCTATCTCTATGTATATGAATTAAACGTTATTTAATTTACCAAAACATTTCTTGACTTTAGAAGTGTTCCGATTCACTTCTTTACTAGCCATTTTTGTTTAACTTTATTTCACTTATTTACTTGAAACGATTATAGCATTGATGTTTTTAGTTCTTCCTACGATATTTTACTTTTAGTTAATTCTTTTCATCTATAGATCTAGATTACTATTAATTCAATTCAGACTTAATATCTTGTAAATTTAATCAAGTAACTATTTTGTTAACTTATCAGGGCATCAGATAAACTACATTAAATCCTTAATACTTAACGAGAGACTGAATGTTTTCTGTAACTGCTGTACGGGTACGAAGTAATTAAGATATCTTACGCCAAAACTGCCTAAAATTTTTTATATATCAATAAATTTCTTGCGTGATATTAAGAATATTCAGAAACAGTTATTCAATATCCTTCTAATTTTTGGTTAAGAATTCAAATAGAAAATTATTTTGTTAAATTCTGATTTATTAAGCCATTAAAGCTTCTCAACTATAAATTTTTATTTTCTGTTGCTGTTATTAGTAATAGTATTTAGGAATTACATAAAATAAACTATTTATTTACTTATCCTGTGATTCCGTCACACATGCGGAATATATTGCGTAAACATGTTCCTCGAAGAATAACTCCTTTTTTAATAAGCTTATAATAATTTTGCATCAGTGAATGAAAACACATCTTCTTTTAAATAAAATACAATTATAAAATTAAAATGTATAATTGATTCAATTAATATTTTAAGAAACAATTTATTTGTGAAATAATTTATCAAAATGTATGCACAAATGTAAGGCAATTTGTAAACAATAGGTTCCTACATTTTAGGTTTGGCAGGTGTATCGTTGCATTTGTCATCACAAATCTGCAGCACTGAAATTGATTTGAGAGATGGACGCAGTCTATTGTATGCGGCGGTTTATGTTAGAGAATTACATGATACTCTTGAATGCATTCAGTGGACTGGTAACAATAGTATTAGCCTATGACAGGGAAACTTTACAGACTATGAGAGTAAATGCTTGTGAATTTGCAATGTACTATGTTAAAACAAAGTGGCTCAAATGGCAGCCTATATGAGGTGGAGTTATATGTCATGAAGAATAAAGATCATTTGCTACAAAAACAAAGAACAGGAATTTTTAATACTAAACTTGTGCTCTTTTGTACGGAATCTTTGCATTTGTGCTAGCACAGATTAATGGCATAAAGTTGTATCATGTTTACTCACTAATAGTATGCCACTGAAAGTATCTATACCTATAAATGCTTTTATGCATTCTAATATTTGTAAATTAATCATACGTAAGTTGATAATTATCTGATTAATGGAAATGTTTACAGAGAAAGTTCTTTCGTTTTATCAAGAAGTACAGGGCTTAATGTCTGAAACTAGAAGTACCAGAGCCCTATAGAAGACCTTCAGGAAAGAGGAACAAGAATAAAGAAATAAAATGAGTAATAAAATCTTTAATAATTAAAGAAATTACTAATTCATTATTTAAGTAAATAATGGCTAAAGTTATTAAATAATTAAAATTAAAATTTAACAAAATTGGTAAAGAGACAAATTGGTAATTGGTAAAGAGATAAATTAAAACAAAATTGGTAATTGGTAAAGAGATAAATTAAAATTTAATAAGCGATTTTTAATATAATTTTATTATAAAAAATACATTTTTCAAGATCACATTTCTAATCAAATGGTTGTTCAGTTACATAAACAAATCCCGGAGCCTTCTTATTTAGGGCTCTGGTGCGCTTCGGATAGAGTTATGAATTATCCCTAAAACTAAGAAGTACCGGAGCCGGCCTCCGGATGGCTCCGGCGCAGTTTAAGCCCTGAGGAAGTATACACGAAAGGAAGTATACTTGGCCTCAATATTTTCCTGATTTGAGTGCTTGTGACTTCTTTCGGTGGGGCGCATTGAAAGACACTGTCTGTTGAAACAATCTCGCTACTCTAGATGATCTTGAATCTTTGATTGGTGTTGCATGTGATTCGATTTCCATTAAGACATTGCAAGACATGATGTCAAATTTCATTGTTCGTTTACACCACCTCATTGTTTCGAATGGTGAACATTTTGAAAAAATTGTACTTTGATTGCAAAAGCTGCTTTACTTTATTGTTTTTTTTTGGGGGGGGTCATCAGAGCGCCATCAAAACGCGAGAATTTTCAGCGCAGAGCGCCATCTGTTAACGATTTTTGTCACTAAATTTTCTAAACTTTTGTACATCATTTTTACAGTTTTAGTAATAAACGTACAGTTTACCGCATAATTCTATCGATCTTTGTTGTAGAGATATTTAATTTTGAAATCAGGGCTTATTCGCTGATCACCCTGTACGTGCATATTAAAATATGTCAAAAAAACTAAGGCAATACATTAAAAGTACATAAATCAAGGCATAAAATACCAGGATAATTTTTACATTAAAATCAAGAAAATAATTTGTTCTCATGGTAGTTCTGGAAAATTTGGTCTTTCTTAGCGAAAATCTTGGCCGGTCAGAGGGTTGGGAGCGTTGTAGTTTGGGGATATATGGCAGTAAACGGAGTTGGTAGCCTGGTGCTTCGTTGATGGTATTATGACAGCACGTACGTACTTTGGCATATTAAGCGATAACTTGAAATTCAGTGCCCAAAAGCTTGGCTTGGGAACATCATTCGTATTTTAGCAGGACAATGATCCTAAGCATACAGCAAACCTCACCTGGGAGCAGTTACTCTAATAACGCTTCTCGCTAGTTAAAGACACTGCCTCAATCGCTTGACATAAATCCAATTAACAATTTATGGCACAAATCGAACCTGTAAGTCAAGATACATAAAAGTTCCTGTAACGAGGAATTTAAGCCCATCATACTCCTGCAAGAATGGCATAAAATTCCCAATAGTACAACCAGGTTTTGGGTTTTCTCCATGAGAAATAGATTACAAGCTGTTTTAAATTAAAAGGTATGATTACAAAGTATTAATTTTTTTTTTCCATATTTTGCTGTATAATCTTGCCAATACTTTTTTGACATGCAAATTTACGTTTGATTGTAAATTTTGTGTAAAAGGCATATTAAAACGAAAGTTTAATTAGATTTGTGTGTTTATTGACTCCTGTGTTCGTTGTACCCAGCTAAAATCGTCTAGCATTTCCTTTATTAGCTAGAATAATCAATTATAGGCAACTTCCAATATTTTTTTACCCACTGTATGTATATATACAGATGTTGTTACTTTCATACTGTATTCGGAATGAATTGAATGCATACGGAACCGATGATAGTATGTCGAAATGTATTTTCAAATCTTAAACTCTTCACACGAAACTACTCGTACATCTCTCCTAAAGTTTCACCAAGCGCATTCCGTAGTTACAACTTAAAACTACTTAGAAGGTTGAATACAAGAATCTTCAAGTGCATAGCTCTCACAATGGTCTCTCATTGCTTTCAATAATCTGAGCTGTACTCTGAACTAAACTAACCTCATACTGTCTCCGATCTTATATAGTTTTTGCCCATTCGCCGAGAAATTTTCAATACATTCGATTTCGCAAAATTGCTGGAAGGCACAGTTTTAGTTACATGGGGATTGAATCAGCAGAATGTCGCCAAGTTTGGTGACTTCGATTTACCTTAGCGTTTAATGGACTTACCCGAGTAATTTCATTTTTCCAGAGATGCTTCATTTTCTGAGGTCTTCCATATTACATTATACAAGAGTTGCTATAATTTACATGTAATTTCACTGAAGTTATTTACATACACACAAAACTAATAATAATATATATATATTAATGGTAACTGCCACTTCGCTTTAGGCTTTACGAAATGTTTCGTAATAACATTCATCATTCATGGTACGAGGAAACGTATGCGTGCTTCAGTTTTACACTTATACATTCATTTTTCGAAAGAAGGAAATATTTCCTCATTTTCAACAAAATTTTAAGTTATGAACCAATATTTAATGATTTCTAACTGTCTAAATAACACATTTAGAGTAAAAATCTTTCTTCAAGTTCATAGCACTTCAATAAACATGACACTTAAAATTTTAAATTTCCATCGCAATATTTCGGCATTCATTACTTATCAAAAATATTTTACAGGAAGATTATGCGAGTTACCAGCAATCGCAGAACCCAAATCTGCATGTTATTTGAACAGAGTACTTAAAGACGATTGCAAAGAATGTTTACCTAAGCGTAACTCTTGAAGCTCAGAAAGGGAGGAAAGGAAAATCCTTTCCATAATGTTAGTATCTCTGATGGTGGAAACCATAAATCAGAGCCCACACACATACACATCGACCGTCATCAGCAGTAAGGCGTTGTCGCTAGCGCCTGTGTCAGAAATCTTCTGCATTATGCATAAGATCTACCGGCTTTCGCTGCTCATTTTGTCCCCTCTTAATAATTTCCAGCAATAGCGGCTGTGACTCTTTCGTAGGGATTCTTGGCAGGAAAGACAGAAAAAAAATGTATTTTTTAAGTGACTATAAAAGTCCTTACTTCTTCATGGTTTATAGTTTACATTCAAGGGGGAAATCTGATTTAATGTAACTTCTCTTCCCCTTTCCCCAATGAGATTATAGTTCCGTATAAGAAAATATATTTATAGTCATTGATTGCCAGCTATACATTTATTTAATGAATATTAATTGATAACTTCTTTATCTTAAAATTGTTTTTAATTTGAATTATTTAGACAGTACCTTTCTTGAATTTAATTGACTACATTTAACACTTAGGTTAATTGCTTCTTGTAAATTAATTACACAGTGTAATTCATTAATTAAATTCATAACTGCGTAAAATCAATTGGAATAATAAAAAATCATAGTACATACGTATTAACGAAGTCACCTCAATTGAAGTCGCCATATTTTCAGAAAGTGCCAAAGTATCTCCACCATCTGTATAATCTGGCAGCCATGTTCTTATCTATCATTCAGTCAACTAAAGCGGCAGCATTTGTATGTGTTCTTCATGTTACATTCCAATTCCAACCGTTAACGTAAAAAAAATCATGATATTTTTTTGCTAAATCTTAGTTTAAATCATGAGCTTGCAGGATTTGCCAGCAATGGAAGAAAGTGTGGTAAATTTTCCGCGGGGATACAGAATTTGCTGAAAATGTTCTAAAGGAAACAACAACGAAATGCGTTTTCTTGATAGCCGCTGTTGTCAAGAATTGCACGAAGCCGAGTCCTCGCAATTCTCCGATGATTTTTGAATGAAAATAGATCGCCATTTACTTCGGGAAAAGAATAGCGAAAACATATTGCTGAAAAACTTTAAAGAAGAATGTGCTTTATTTCTTAACGTGTCACATAATCTTTTTTTAATTAATTCAAATTTCTATTTTAAGTTGAAAAACTATGTTTTTCTTTTCATGCGCTGATAATCTTTACGGACTTACGATAAATATCGATAGTTTGGAAATGTTTCTAAAAAAAGCCGCGAAAACCACCAACTTGCAGTCCCTAATTAATTTTGCTCTTTCATATATAAAAAATAATCAAATGGCGTCAAGATAGTTCCGTTAATATGTAAGTACTGAAAGCCAAATCACAAAAGAGGTTATCTCTGTAAATGGACATCGCTAAGTGTCCTTAACAAACTCTGGACTTTAAATTCACTCATCCATCATCTTAAAATCACATCATCACAACGTTTTAATCTCAGCTGTAACTTATTTAACTCAGCGTGCTTTGAAGTGTACATGAATTCAGAAAAATATTATTACAACCTAACTACTTTAACAACTCAATTTTTTTGACAATCGTAGAACTTAAGTACGCTTACTACGTAGAGAAGTGCTCTCAGCCTACCTAGTTACGCGCATAATGTAGATTATCTGATCCCTAATCAACTATTTCCCGAGGAAAGGTAGAAAGGAAGATTGTTGTGTATTTTTGCGCCTTGTCTTGCCTGTATAATGGTATTTTCAAAACAGGTCCACAAACTTCAACGGTGTGAACAACACAAGATTAGGTTTGACGTTTGCATCAGCCTTCAACAGCTTATGTGTAACAGTCTGTCTTTGCCTAGTTAATTCCAGGTTTGAAGAATTCCCTGGTTTCTATGTCCAAGGGAATTCCAAACCTTTTTATCTCGCACACAAACTCTCAAAGATGATTTTCGGCATCCTAGATATTTTAAGGTCTCTGCAGAAAGACATTTTACTGCAAACCACTTTTATTTATAAGTAACCAGAAGAGTATTTATTACAAGTAACCAAAAGATTCTTTAAAAGACTGGCCCAACGACATTGCAATTTCTGAAGTAACTTTGGGCTGCATGTAAGAATTAAAAGCATTGAATACAGTGGGTAGGAGGATACTCGACATCGTGTACAATATTAAGAAATTGTGGGCATTGTGTCGAATTTCAGAAAATCTAATGGACAGATATTAATGAAATTTGATATGAATATGCATTTATAATAGGGACAAAGACATGTTATTCAAAAGCCATTTCAGGTATGCATGATTACCAGTAAATATCATAGTACAGGGGTGTCCAAAATTCATGTTGTGATATAGAACCGAAAATAAGTCTTAATATGGGATATGGCCCCCTCTCACAGCCAGAGGTGTAGCGTAACGGGACAGTATACTAGACAGTAGGCAGTTGATGAGTCCTTGTGGCACTCGATCCCGCTCTTTCAAAACCAGAACGGTTCTCGGAGAGTGATGTCGCAATGAAATGTCCTCCCAAGAGTGTCCCAGATGTGCTTTATAGAGAGAAGATCAGAAGAGCTGACTGCCCATGCCGCGAATTTTCTCTCTTTTCAGGTAATCATCGATCAGCTGAGCACCAGTGAAAGAGCAGTGAAGTCCAGTAACAGAAATCCAAGACCAACTGCGCCTCTGAAAATTGAACACAGTGCTGTAGAATCTTCTTTCTGTAACTTATCCCAGTCAGACAGCCTTTGCCAAACACACCCAAAGTTGTGCAGCGTTCCAATATAATCTCTGCTTAAACCATTATATTATCACCACATTAATGATCACTTTTCCTGAGGAGGGAGGAATGGTATTGTGTACAAGCTGTGTTCAGATACCGAGAATCAGCGTCGAGGCTGAATTCCGATTCATCTGTAATAAGCACGCTGTTCCACTGAAGTCTGGTCCAAGTTGTATACTTTCTGCACTGTACTAAAAGCGCTCTCTTATGTACTGACGTTATTGACACGCAAACAGCGATTCTTCTGGCCTATTTCATGAGCCTCTAGGCAAATGTATGCCGTGTGTTCTAAGCAACTTTATTCCCACGAGAAAGACAGCTCTGAAGATTCTCACATGTACGGTTATGTAATTGATTCTGAATATTTGTGTAATCCATTGGCGGTAAAATTAATACCTTCGATCCAATAATTTTTGATAAACCTTAATTCTAGCCGCAGCGCACCGAAACTGTAAATAAAAGGGTTTCATCTCATATTTTACGCAAGTGAACGGGATCCCATTACATGTTAATATGAGGTCGCTGATAAACTGGCAAGAGAGGGTAGTCAAAATGAAACGGTAGCTGGCTCCTCACTTACTTACCAAGAACTGTACTCAAATGAAAGATCTAAACTTAATATAATTTAACGTCATCCACCTATGCATCAATGCTACGCAGGAACATCCCCTGGCTCCCTTCTTGAATTGAAATGTGACCGTGGCTCCCAGCCTGCTCTGGCTAGACTAACAAGTGGCCACCTTAAATGTCTTTCCTTTGATAGTGGCAGAAAAATCTACTCCCGCTTGTAAAAAAATGCTGTGACCATCCAGCTTCACCGGATCACATACTGGATTGCATCGGAGTTTCTAAGGAAGATATAACATCCAATCCTCTCACTGTTATTGATTTTTTGACGGTCAACAACCTTCTGGAGCTGATCTGACATATGTCAGATCTTTCAAGGATAAGCAACAACAACAACGCAAGTGAACTACAACTTCAACATACAAATATTCTCTTAAATTTACCCTAAAACTCAATTGTAACGTCTGAATGCATGACTGCCTCCTCCTAGGCAACAGCCGTGTTTCATAGGTGTGCTGGGCAAAAATGTTTTTTTTCTGACATTCCTTCGAATACCTTATACCTTATACTCAGGGGTTGAATTCAGCTGGAGGCCGGCTGAGCTATTTCTTAGCGAGCTGTAATTTTGACCGGATTTATTTATTTGATTTGATATTTTGAGACAAAATTTAATTCTATTTAGAGCCCAAATAAAACGAGTTCCAGGTTTTTATTTTAGTATTCAAGTATTTATCATCAATTAATTAATTTATGAAATTTTTGTTTATCTCTTTGCATTTTATTGAATTTTAGCTTGAATTTAATCTTTTGAAATCTTAGTTATTTTATTAGTTATTTTACTTATTTTTTTTCTTTCGTTCCTGACAACTTTCCATGGGTCTCTGGAAATCCTGCCTTTGGAAATTAAGCTATTGCCCGTCTACTACATAGTTTCCTAGTTAACGCCTTTACTCACACCGTATAAGTATT
Organism: Stegodyphus mimosarum; assembly: GCA_000611955.2. Classification (NCBI taxonomy): domain Eukaryota; kingdom Metazoa; phylum Arthropoda; class Arachnida; order Araneae; family Eresidae; genus Stegodyphus; species Stegodyphus mimosarum. The sequence goes on from KK117381.1 coordinate 113,718, forward strand.
TGGAAGATTTTCAGCCAAAGTTACGTTATCATTGATCAGAATGTAAATATTCACTATACTCACAGGCATGTATATGGAAGATTAGTAGTAGAATGTAAGTCTGATCTTCTTGCATATTCACGATGTCCACTGCATTTTCTTACATACACGCTATATTTCCACATTTTAACAGAAACGTAAGTTAAAAAGCATCCGCAAACGGTAGAAAAACGTAGCAACAAGCAGGGGTTACCTTAACAAAAATCGTATTATTGGTTTCTTTTTATGTTAATATATGTAGTTTAGATACACAGTCCAGTCACATTAATGTGACCATCTGTCAAAAGCCAGAATAACCACCTTTCGCAGAGCGGACTGCTGCGAGACGTGCAGGAAGAGAGTCACATAGGTCCCTGAAGGTGTTCTCTGGGATGTTGAGCCATGCCGACTCTAATGCCGTGGCCAGCTGCGCTAGATTACGCGGTTGAGGATCCATGGCGCGAACAACTCGATCGAGATGGTCGCACAGATGCTCGATTGGGTTTAAGTCAGGTGAGTTTGCTGGCCAGGGGAGGACGGTAAACTCATCCTGGTGCTCTTCGAACCACGCACGTACACTGGCAGCTGTATGGCACCTCGCATTGTCCTGCTGGAAGATGCCATCATCCTGAGGAAAAACAATGCGCATGTAGGGGTGAACATGGTCCGCAAGGACAGATGCGTACTTGTATTGATCCATTGTGCCTTCCACAATGATCAGTGAACCTAGAGAATGCCAGGAAAACATTCCCCAGACCATAATGCTCCCGCCTCCAGCTTGGACCGTTCCGGCAATGGTTGCAGGGTGGTTCCTTTCAGAGGTTTCACGCCTTATACGCCAACGTCCATCTGTCCGATGGAGCATAAAACGCGATTCATCCGAAAACGCAACCTGTCGCCACTCAGTGGACGTCCAGCTGCTGTACTGGCGTGCAAATTCTAGCCTTCGCCGTCGATGAACAGCAGTCAGCATAGGTGCACGAACCAGGCGTCTGCTTCGGAGGCCCAGACGCAGCAATGTTCGCTGAATAGTACTTTGGGAGACACTTTTGGTAGCCCCTTGGTTCATTTTGGTGGTCAGTTGCTCAACGGTAGCCCGTCTATCTGCCCGAACGCATCTCCGCAACCGTCGTTCGCCTCTGTCATCTATGGCCCGTGGTGCACCACATTTGCCACGTCGCTGATTTTGGACAGTCCCATTTTGCCATGCACGGTACACTTTTACCACGGCGGCACGCGAACAGTTCACAAACTCAGCCGTTTCGGAAATGCTTCCACCCTTGGCCCGAAAGCCAATGATCATGCCCTTTTGGAATTCGGATAAATCGCTTCGTTTCTGCATTACGCCAACGATTGAAATGTTTTCCGAAGCCCTCACACACCCTTTATATACGCTCAACTGCACTGTGCTGCCACCTGCCTTCTGTGATTGGTTATTTAACTCTGACATGGAAAGTACGTGGTGGTCACATTAATGTGACTGGACTGTGTAGATTTAAAACCTTAGAAACAAAATAATGTCAGTTCATGTGCATAGGTGAAATAATATATACTTTTAATTATTTAAAATATTTAACCAAAAGTGCGGTATACCAGGATGGCTATTAGTCTCAAAACGGAATTTTGTGGCGTTTCACTATAAATAACGAGTCATTTTTTAAACTGTTGCTACCAAATATTATCGTCCTGTATTATATATAAAGAATCTGCTGAAAAAATCACGGTACCTCTAGCCATCAAATTTTGAATAACATAATCCTCCACCCGAACAGGGGCAACTGGAAGCCCAAATTTGGAATTTCGAATTAGTTTCATTACCCATTTCTTATTTTGTAAAGTTTTAATGAACTTTATCAAATTCAAAAATTTCAAAGCGAGCGATGGCAACATTTTACACAAAAAGAAACAAAACATTTTTATCTCTAGTGCGTGATATTGCCTAACGAAAATTTTATAAAGATATGCTGCTTTTAAATAACTTTGGGATATTGCTGCTGAATTGAATCTTACGTGGTTTAAGTGCGAGAAAGATGATATTTAATAAATAAAAGTAACGCACAAAAGGCTGAAAAAGTCCCTTTGGGCGTAATATAAAATCTGAAAGCTGTCGGATTTTACTTTTTTTAATCTTGCTTTTAATTTCACTTGTATGCGTTTGTTATTGAAATAGCACTTCGCCCTTCTCTACACTTGTACTTTAATAGCAGAACACTAGCATTTTACGTTGACAAGAATGCGTCTGTATTCAGAGCGAAAGAAAATACTAAGAATAAGAGAAATCGCGATTATATTTATAGTTACATAACTTATTAAATAATTAAAGAGTTTTTAAAAGCATCTGAATTCAGAAAAAATAAACAATTTGTTTGGTGAGTTTAATTTTTTCAATTCAGCTTCTTCTTAATTACATTTGCTCAAAACTAATTTAAATATAAATTAGTAATGACACCATCTTTAATCTGTAGTTATTTATAGAGGGGCTCTTTTCAACTTCTTCTTTCTTGTACAAATTTATCTGTTACGGAACTTAGATTGGTTTCCTTTCTCTAATACAGGAGCTTTAAATGAATAATAAATACTCAGATATTTGCAGTTGCGTATCAGGTATTTTAAATTTTAATCCATTTTCCCGTTTTCTGTTTTACATAATTTAGTAACTTCAATTGATTTTATTGTGTTTCGATTTTAAGAGAAATACCATTAGCTGAAAATGCTGACAAACTTTTTTCTTTCCCTTTATGATCGTAAACAGCAATTAATGATATGAAGTAGTTAATTTATATTTTAGATTCCAACATTAGAAATGAAGATTATCGCCATGAATGATGCTTTTCGATTTAAAAAGCTATTTATGTGTCTGAAGAATGAAATTAATCACTTTAATTAATGTTTCTTTCAAATGTTGTTTGGTCGTCATTAATTAGTAGAAAATGGGTTAACAAATGACAGAAAATGGCCATAATGGTTTTAAATGGAGTATCGACGTATTTGTTACGAAAGACACTTTTAAGCCTTTTAGTTTCGGCATCGATTATTTAATTGGCACTGATCACTTTCTTGATTTTATTATTTTCAGAAAAATTAAAGTATGAATAAGATTTAAATATTGCTTTATAGAGATCCCATGCAAAGTAACGCTTTTTTCGTTGAAGTAGGCTTAGAAGCGTTTTTTAACTTCTAATAATTAATACCTAATCTTTCTCTGTTTTGGTGGGTTCTCCAGCGAGCGAGCAGTTAAGCCGCTCAACACTGGTAGTTCGGTCCAAAGTTCGAATCTCGCGAAAGGGCTGGTTGCGTGAACGCTTTGTTGTTTTCTCCATGTGTGGCGCGGATATAAGCCAGCTTCCCTTAGAACGTCCTGCACGGAAACACCCCTCCTTTTGACAGATAGCCCTCAAGTGGTTTGCCATAATTAAATAAATCAACGCACTTTCTACTTTTTGTTGAAATTAATATATAATAACAATTGTGTTGCGACAGGAAAATTACGTTTCTTTTTCTGACAATTTTAAAGATTCTAAAAAGTGAGGGTCATTACAAATTATTCAGTGGAATTTGACTGGAATGTTTCAACCAAATTGTGACTTAAAATTTTTCTGATTGTCTATTTCCCTGTTCTAAAAGTTTAAGTATTACAAAGAAATAACAAATAAAAAGAAGTAAACTATAATTGCCGAGCTAGCACTTGAATTACAAATTAAATTTTGCAGAAATTAAATTTTAAATGTATAAAACCTTTTATGGAAAGTAATTAGAGGACACAAGGTCAGAAATGCCCTAATTATTACTACAGCGATCACATGTGCAATCATATATATGATAAATTACCTTCAAGAAAAAGATATGATGGTTATGTTCCTTATCATCCAACAACTGATTAATAGAAATCCCATGTTAAGTGTTATTGCTACGTGATATTATTTTGAGAAAAGAAGAAAAATGCTAAAATAATTTTTAGCCTAAAGGGGCTGTTAATTCGTTTTGGTATTTTGCGCCATCCACTATAAAAAGGTGTTTCACCTTTCAAATTGCTGCCACCAAATATTAGAGCCCTGCATTATATTTAAAGGGATTAAATAATAAAGAATCTGTATGAATGCAGATTGATTCTCACACTGTGATAAACCTTCTGCATCTAGAGAATCAAATTTTGAATAATATAGTCCTCCACTCGAATATGGGCATCTACATGCCCAAATTTGGAATTTGTTTTACTATCTGTTTCATATTTTGTAAAAATTTAATGAAGTTTTTATTAACAAACTCAACGATTCCAAAGCGAGCAATGGCAACACTGTACGGGAAAAAAAAAGAATCAGTTTTCATCTCCCGCACTCGAGACTACGTATAGGAAATACTAAAGATATGCTCTTTATAAATTACTTTGTGATATATCTGGTGAATGGAATTTTATGGTTTAAGTGCGAAAAACATACTGTTTAATAAATAAAGGTAACACAAAATAAGTTTAAAAAATGCGCCGTTGGGTATAATATAGAATCTGAAAACTTTCAGACTTTATTAGTCCAATGGGGCTTTTTCTCTGAAGAACTATTGTTTTCCTTTTGAGATTTTGTGTCTGTTCACTCTGAATGCTCGTTTCACTTTTCAAATTGTTGCCACTATGACGTAATCATACTGCAAATATGGGCATCAGGAAGCCCAAATTTGAAATTTGGAATTTGTTTTATTATCGACTTCATATTTTGTAAAACTATAACGAATTTTTTATTAACAAACTCAAAGATTCCAAAGCGAGCAATACGTTGTACAGAAGAAAGAATTTTATCTCCAGCGCATGAGACTACGCATCGGAAATTCTAAAGATATGCTCAATTTAAAATTATTGTGTGATATTTGTCCTGAAGTGAATTTTATTGTTAAAGTGCGAAAAACATGATATTTAATGAATAAAGGTAACACACAAAACGTTAAGAAAACGAGCCCTTGGGGTAATATAAAATAATATTTAAAATATTTCGTGGGTTTTATTATTTTTTTAACTGTTTAATTTTTAGTCCAAAGGGGTTTTGTCCTTGAAGGACAATTGTTTTCGTTTTGCGATTTTGCGCCGGAAACATTAAATGTCGGTTCACTTTTCAAACTGTTGCCACCAAATATTGCAGCCCTCTTTTATATTAAAGATGTTAAATAATGAAGGATGTTCATAAATGTATGTATATTTCTCGCACTGTGATAAAACGACGGTGCCTAGGGCCATCGAATTTTGAATGGCCTAATCCTGCTGCGAATATGAGCACCTGGAAATAAATTAGAAATTTGGAATTTGTTTTACTATCGATTTCATATTTTGTAAAACTTTAACGAATTTTTTATTAACAAATTCGAGGATTTTAAAGCGAGCAATGGCAACGTTGTACAGAGAAGACATTTTTATCTCCAGCGCGTGAGGCTATGTATCGAAAATTCTAAAGATATGCTCAATTTAAGATTATTTCGCGATATTGTTCTTTAACTGAATTTTATGATTTAAGCGCAATGAACATGATATTTAATAAATAAGGATAACACACAAAATGTTAAAAAAACGCCCCTTTGGATGTAATTTAAAATCTGAATCCTTTCATTTTTTTCTTTTATTATATTTATGTTTGGCAATTCTTGGCTTTAATATGTTTGCCTTTCTGTTCTTTATCATAAGAGACGTCGTGAACTCTGCTGTTAGGGTGTTCTTCTGCTAATATACGTTGTCTTCTTGAGAATTATCATCACGCTTCTTGCAAACTACATAATCCTGCAAATACATAATATATGTTCCAGTGGCGAAGTCATCAAAATAATATGCCTTGTGACTAATCTTGCTTTTAACGATATGTTCCAGGGAAAAAAATAATATACTATATATATATATATATATATATATATGTGTGTGTGTGTGTGTGTTTGGCTCAGAAGATATGTACGAAAATTGTTGAAGTTAATTTTACTGTCTCCGCTTATGATGTATGGCACGGCAGGGGATAAAATTATTTTAACTGATTAATACATGGAAGTTTGACTTCAGAAAGCAGGTATAAAAGACTACTCAAAAAGAGAATACAGAGTGGTAAAGGCATACGGCAACATTTCTGTGCGGTATGCATTGAAAATTAAGAATTTCTGCTAGGATCAAAAGTCAGATCTTTTCCCAACTTTCTCATCCACATCCTTCTGTAACATTTTATTTCACCCAGACGGAGGCACAGGCAAAAAGAAATAATAAAGATAGAACTGGTACAGAGTCTAAGCATACTAACCTGAAGTACAGCTGGAGCTTTTATCCTAACAATGTGAGATGAGTGGCCTGTAATCATTAAATTAGCTTGCAAGAATGAGCATATAAGCATATATGGGTAATCAGAATGCTTAGTTTGAAAATAATTAAAATAATAGTTTTCGGTTTAATAAATATTCTTTAGTTAAAAATATTTTGAAATGTACTATATTCATGCGATTTTGAATTGCATTCAATTATAATAATATGCATGCGTTGACTACCAATTCGTTTCTTATTCTTCTATCTGTAGTGGTTAGTAATAACTAACAATCGTACATACCTTTAAACATTTCTGGCAGAAAATAAAAATAAATAAATATTATCTTAAAATATGCTGTTTTAATAAAAGCATATTATTTTGCAAAAGGATGGTATTTTAATATTATGGTATAATAAAATTACGGTATAATAAAATTTTTACCGTAAATTAACGTTTTTTCATTAATATGGGATTTTATTTCTTAGTGATACTACATTTCCATAAGATTTTAAACAGTAATTTTATATACATATTTTTCATCACTTTTTAATTGAATTTTATAATTGCGTTTCTAGAGACATTAGGTATTTTTTGAAAGCAGGAGAGATAAAAATGAGCAGTGCCTTCACCGGGACTCGAACAACGGACCTCTCGAATACGCGCCGAGCGTGCTGACCACTATACCACGAAGGCATGCTAAGAAAGCAGGAGAAATACCTTATGTACTTCCCTTTTAAAGGGCGGCTGAGGTTTAGGGAACCCAGTCGCCAAATTCTGGTGGTGAAGAATTATGATTCACCACCTTTTTAGTTCGGGCGCCATTATAGAGACATTAGGATATTTTTTGAAAGCAGGAGAGAGGAAAAGGCAGCAATGCCCTCACTGGGACTCGAACCATGGACCTATCGAATACGCGCCGAGTGTGCTGAACATTACACCACAAAGGCATGGGAAATATCTTATATACTCCTCCTTTTAAATGATGACTGGGGATTAGAGGACTCAACTGCCAAATCCTGGTAATGGAGAATCATCATCTACCGCCGTTTTTAGTTCGGGCGCCGCTGTAGATTCATTAGATATTTTTGAAGCAGGAGAAGAGACAAATGAGCTCAGCTCTCGCCGGGACTCGAGCCACGGACCTCTCGAATACGCGCCGAGCGTGCTGACCACTACACCACGAAGGCATTCTAAAGGGCCATTCCCACTGGGGTTTATCAGAGCTAACGGTGTCAGTTCCATGTGTCGATTAACTCCGCTATGCCTGCAGTTCAAATAGTTCAACTTACTGCCGTATGGGGAAAAACCGTACTTGGAAATGGGTTGGCTACGTCAACTGTGTCCGTCAGCTCAGATAAACCCCAGTGGGAATGACCCTTAAGAAGGCGAGAGAAATATCTTATACATTCATTTGTGTTTTGCAATTTGTAGTTTCATTTTTTTAATTTTTCATTTCGTAACTTCTGCTTTTAATTGACATACAGCATAAGTCCTGAATAATTTATTAGTAAATAATGTAGCCTTAATCACGTGTAATGACGACACTTTAGCTAGAATAGTATTTCTTCTGAATCAAAGTAAACCAAAAATCCTCTTGAATAATATTATGCATGATTACTTTGTTAAGAATATTCTTAATAATGTATTAATATTTTTCATCGTAATAATAGTTTCTGTAAACAGAAAGTTCTTATTACTAGTCTAATTTAACTTGCAGAAAAACACTAGAAATTTTTATAAGGTATTTATTTTAATCTCCTTCAGAAAAAAGAAATGGCTCTTCTTTTCTGAATTAATTTCTTTCTTTTCTGTCATATGTTGCTAATAAAGGAATTTACTCCCTCCTTTCTGCATGCCTTTGTGGTGTAATTGGAAATATGTTCGACCCAGGTTCGAAAGGTCCAACGTTCAAACGTGCAGTCCCGGCGATGGCACTGAACGAATTTGCCGTCTCAGCCTTCTATTTACTGTGGCGAAAAAACCCAAATAATTTTCACAAAGATGCATTAGAAAACAAACTATTTGAACACTTACATCTCAGGAAGATTTAGCGATTTTTAGTGATCTGCAGATATAATAAACTAATAATAATTAATAGATTATGCAATGCTTTTTTTAAATATAATATTTTTTATCCAAGGTATAAAGGCAGATAAGAGAAGTTGTTTTTCATTAACTAACAAGTAATCATATTTAAATAGATTCTCTTTTTTCTCAAAAGATTCATTTCTAAGACAGATTGAGTAAACTTCATTTTCTGTGCTCTTTTAAGTTTATTCTTGACACGTTTACTTTATCTTAAGTATGTTACCATGCATTAATAGGATATGATGTGGAACTCTATTTTTCTCTTTGTTTAAACCTAAAAATAATTATTCTAAACTTTTTCATTAAAAAAAAGAAATGGCTCTTCTTTTCTGAATTAATTTCTTTCTTTTCTGTCATATGTTGCTAATAAAGGAAACGTAATAAGTGTGTGTTAAAAAACTTCTCACGGAATTGAGTTTTTAAGTGGGCATTTTAATTTCTCTTCATTCGTAATCCGTAGAGGAATGCTTAGCAAATTCTAGGGAATTTGCGGCTGATAAAGTTGACACTAAAGTATTAAAAAGTAATTAATATGGAATACACATGAAGTTTATTCTTCGGTCTTTCTTGCTGTACTTTACTACCGTTGGCTCGCTTTGTTCGTTGTTCTGCTTTAGAAAAACTGGTTTGGGTATAATTAATTAATCCTTTATTTACTACTTTAATATTATTCTCTACTTTAAGCAGCCTATATAAATTTTATTTCTAAAAATACTTATATATTCATAGGCTATGTTTATCTGCTTAGTAATACTATTTCCAAAATTCAGATAATTTATATGGCAAATACTAATAATGATGAAGCCAAATTATTTAAGTTGCAACTGCTGTTAATAAAGTTATAATCTTGAATGTAGGGTAATGCATTAATAAGCACCGTAAAATAGTGTAATGTAAGTTAACAATGACGAAATAATTATATAAAGTTTTTGAAATTTTAGCTGCATGTAAAGACGTAATTTAGCTTTGTACTAGAACAGGTAAATTTCGTATCAAAAATTATTATCCTTGGAATTCACAGCTAAATAAGTTAAGAATCATTCAATTTGACCCTTTTAATCACATAATTAAACGCTTCTGTTTTTTCATACCTATAGCATTATTTCATGCAAAAAATTAGTTACAGAGAAAACCGGTTTTGAAGATATAAGTGAAAATAAATGCATGCAATCAAAATTAGAGAACATGTTTTGGATATTCTTAACACACATTTCGAAACTTCAGGGAAATAAAAAAAAATTCAGCAAATAAAAATCTACCCAAAATTCAAGGAAAAAATAAAAACAAGTAATGCAGTTTTTAAGAAATGATATTTCATAGAAGCAGTTCGTTCGTCTTTAAGAAACCTCGCGAAACGCTGGGTAAATGGAAAGAATAATCAATAAGATTTTAAGATTTGAAAGAGGAAAATTTTAAAAACAACTCAAAAGGCTTTGTTGTGTTATTTAATTATACAGCTGTTGAGCTTACACTCTAAGGTGTGAAATTTAGCGACAGGATTACAAGATCCACGGTGTGGAATTATTTCGTTTACATAAGTTTCACACATACGATATTTTCATTTGTTTTGCTCAGTAACAGAAATTATAAGTAACATATATACAGAATCGGAAAAGTTAAATCCAAGAAATTATGGATTTTAAGAACAGCTGTTTTTTATTAATCTTATGGCTATTAAAATTAATTAAATATAAAATGCATAGAAAGACTAAAATGGTTTAATAGGATATTTAAAAAAAAACGCATCAGCCTTTAACTCTTGAATGGTTGATCACAGAAATCAGATTTAAGAAATGAATCATTTTATAAATAAACTTGCAAATATTAAAAAGGTTGGACACTTCAAGCGTTCCTTTTAAACACATAGAATTGAAATTTTAACATGGCTCTGATTAAAAAGAAGCTGACAAGGGAGGAAGTGGCCCTAATAACCGAGAAAGTAAACAAAAATGCATAACATCCCTCATATGAGGAACATTTTTTGATATTCTTAGAAATACTGCTTTCTAACTGTACAGGAAATGAATCATCACTATCATTCATATCACTAATTGGCTCATTTATCATTCATCTGATAAAAAACGCATAATAAACTGAAGTCGTATAAGGTATGTAAGTAAACTGAAGGCTGTCCGAAGCAAAAGCAAAGCAAAACGTAACAGAACCTCACATAGTAACCCTAAAAGACTCTACGTAAGAGCAAAAAAAAAAAATACAAAAAGGATACGAAGGGATATAGAAACGCGAATGTTTAATTCACGTGTTTATATCACGAGAATACTCTCTGGCACGCCAGCATGCCGGCCGGGAAATGAGTGCATTTCTTGCTTCTTCATGGATGTAGACTTAATAGCAAAAGACACTCCGGCTTTGGACAGAAGCTCGCGAAAGAGATTGCCAACCTCAGCGATAAGTGCACATTTGCGCTTCCCGTCGCGAAAAGGTTAATACATGCTTAAATATTCCTGTAAAAATATTCCTAAAAGTTTGAAATTATCTGCTGAATATGCTTTATTTGTTTCCGTTTTAATAAGAAAATCATTTTTAGGGGGATATTATTAGTAATAATAATTTTAAGCATACATGTACACATTAAGCATTATGATTCATAGCATTTTTTTGGTAATCGTTTAAAACTGAAGCAAATTTTGATAATAGCCGGATCTCTAATGAAACCAATTATTTTTTTCAGTCTTGAAAAAAATCAAAGAATTTCATCTTAAAACTGAGACTGCATTATGCAGTCTCTTCAAGTAATTCTGTCGATTTTTCTGTAAAGAAATCAGAGTGAAGTCTCACACAGACATTATAATTTGTATGCGTGATAATCATTGAGCATAATTTTAGAATCGACACCCCTAAGATCATCTTAAAATCTGAAGCATAATAATTTATTATCTGCAATTCTTCTAAAACTATTAAAAAAGCTTCTAAAATTATAACATTTTCTTTTAAATAATATATCAAAGTGAATAATGTCGAGAATTGCTTTACGTCTGTAAGGTCTAGTTTTCTTAACTATCATAAAATGTAACTAAATATACCTAAGGGTTGAGCCTCACAAAATCTCGCACAGGCTTGAAGATGACCACAACCAGAGGAAGGGTATAAAGGACCCTTTTATTGAACACCCTTTTATTGAACACAAACTGTTTAACAAATGGCAAGGATTTACGTGCTTATAACAACACCGATCACTTTCTGTGAGACCGTAAAAGGTAATGTTACATTAAAAGGTAAAACATTTAAAGGTAACAAATAATGTGAGACTACACCATTCAATTTAAGATGCACAGAAACCTACATTGGCAGGATACTAACTCGGTGGCAAGAATACGTAGCCAGTATTAAGTTTAGCAGCTAGAAGAAACTAACAACGTGAGCTCACAATAGCGAAATCACGCTCTGTCCAACCTTTTCTCTCCAAAAGTCTAAATGGCCCACCAGCGGCCGAGCGGTGAAGACGCTGAACACTGATAGTTCGGTCCGAGGTTCAAATCCCGCGAACGGGCTGGCTGCATGGGCGTTTTCGTGGTTTTCCCCATGTGTAACGTGTATACGAGCCAGTTTCCCTTAGAAAGTCCTCCACGAAGGCATCCCTCGCTTTAGGCAGATAGCCCTCGTGTGCTTTGCCATAATTGAATAACCCAACCCAACCCCCAAAAGTCTAAATACTCTCGTTAACACTAACTCATTCCCGTTCTGGAGAAGAAATTCTAGGTAAATAAAAGAATTCAGGAAAGGCCCACAAAATAAAATAACTATCAGTAAGAATAAATTGAACCCTATATATCTACCAATAAATGATATAGACTTACACATCAAAAAAGATAAAAAAAAACTAAAAACGTATTCAAAAGACAGCATTACTTGGAGTTTTGTTGTTAAATGATATGCAGAAGATCCGAAATGTTCATATATATGAAATATTAAGTAGAATTAAATCAAGCTCACTTTACAGAATTACTTCACTTTCTATTCACAGTAATCTCGATCTGAAAGATCTCGAAAAATATGTTCATTACTTCCTTTTCATGACAAGCGAAATAAACTCTTTACAGAGGTTTAGGTAAATATGCAGCTTTCGCTCATATATTGGAGAAAATCTTCTAAGGATTCTAAGGAATGCAGAATTCTTTAGTTTCCAAATGAAATAATGATAATAGAGGAACAGTCTTTTCCCTTCAATAGGCTTAGAAAATTCCATAATGTTCCCAGATAATTTGGGTAATTTAACGGTTAACAGAATTAATGAGATTAACTATTGGCAAATTTATCCTAAACCTAATAAAACGTAGAAATTATGTCTAATACGTAATTTTGTTGTAGCAAAGTAACTACAAATGAGGTATTATGAAGGCGATTTTTTGGCTAACATTTACTGACACATTAAATGAGCCTCGTCAGCGAATTTAACTTTTTTCTTCATTTGAGACTAAAGACCTGAAATACAAATTAAAGTGTCATTTCATGTATTCAAAGCAACTGTACTGAAAAATAATCAAGTGACTTTAACGTTTTTCATTTTCAACGCATTCATCGCCATAAGTAAAAAGCGCGGTTAATCAGTCGACGGAAGTAATGTCACAAGCAGGATTTTGCTTAGGATGCCACCATTTCGGCATAACGTGACACACGGAAGTAAATTAAATTCAGCCATGTTGAATTTTATCAGACATGATTGTTTCGTTTGTAGCGTGTGGCAATGATGATGGTTTGAAAGGATTCTCTAGTTTTTGTGAGAACGAAGATTTATTTGAATCACGTTTTTTTCAGGAGATGACATTCTGTTTTATTTTTTTCACTTTATGGTTTTTAAACAAAGATCTGATTATTTAATTCCTTTAATTCTTTAGTTTAGTAAGAACAATTTTTCACCAAATAGTTGTTGTTGTTGCTTATGCTTACTTGTCTGCCGTAGTCAGCCCAAGACCACGAAATCGTCGTGGCAAGGAGCGCTAGATTACGCCTAGCGCTCCTAGCGTTGGAAACAGTCTTGAGCACCTAACAGGTGACAGTGCCATTTGGCTCATTTCCAGCCTTAAATTTGATGGAGAGCACCCCGGGAGGGTGAGTCCGAGAGTCTCCCATCCCCTCTTCTTCTACCACAACATCTCGAGAGAATGTTTGGCTCGCAGCATATTTGGAGTGCCTCCATGCCGTACGGACACTACACATTTACAAACATCCATGCATTCTCCAGGATTCGAACCTCGGCTCTTCGGGACGGCATTGCATGGCGCTAACTACTATACCAGTCTGATGTCCCAATAAATGCCTGTTGCGTTATTGCCCGAGTTTTAAAAGAAACTCTGCACCGGAGATTTATCCCTCAGTCTCCGACTTGCTGACCACGCGTCTTACTGTAAAATCGCCTGGATTCAAAGTCGAAAATAGCTTATCGTCTGCCGTATTAAACTACCGTAACGTTACTCTCTTGAAGAAAAGTATCAACCAACAAATGTTATCTCTATTTAGGTAGGAGCTTAAAGCCGTTTTATAACATAATATACTTACCAAAGTATACATTATTAAAGTATAATTAGCAGCTGTCTAAAAACATTCTTTCTACTTCAAGCAATCAACATGTTTATTTCTTGAAGGTTTATGAAGACATATATTTCTTATGGCTACTAACATGACTTTCTAAGCCTTTCTTTAAGTTTATTTTTCACATTATTCACTGTTTTAATTATAACACACTTTTCGATTATTTCAGTTTCAGTTTTCACCTTTTTCAAATTTATAAACATAATCTTTTCTACATTTTCTTTTTCAATTTTTAAAAAATAATTTTTTTAATTTTTTTTGTCTTTAGGCAATATATTTGTCTTTACGCAAGTAAATTTTTATTTTTAATTTCATATATAATTTTTTTTCACATTTTTACTTCCATTTACGAAGTAAAGGAAGTGCTGTAATCGCGAAAAATTTTGGGTATCATATTTCAACGGAAATACCAGGTTTGACCGTTCCCAAATTCATTGGACGGTCTTCTTGCGTAAATTTCGTACATACGAACAATAGAATTAAGGTCTTTTTTTCCACCAAAACGGACTTTTATATTCTTTTGTGACGTTCTATACGTACGTATATATGTGCGTATTTATGTCGCATAACTCAAAAACGACTAGCTATAGACTTTTAAAATTTTGTGCATGGGACTGCTGTACTCTCTAGTTGTGTACCTACTTTTTTTTGCAATCGGTAGTTCCAAACATGTACGTTTTCGTTCACGCGAATTTGAAATATATAGCTTAAAATTACTCACCCGACTCTTTTATTTTCGCATTCGTTGATCGCAGTCACATGCTTCTAATTACAGAAATGTTATAAATGACTGAAAAACTCATATTTGGCAATCTCGAATTTCGACCAACAACGAAATCGAAGTACGTACATAATAACAGTTTATACATGTAATTAGCCTAACAATAAATTTCTAAAAACATTGAATATCAGTTTATTGTTGCAGTATACTATAATTTAATTGGCCATTCAAATTTTTATCCTATGTTTAGGAAGAATTTTTAGATTAATTTAGAAATTTGTATTTTACTTTTAGGCATTTATTTTATTTTATTTTCAGCACATTTTTTATGTTTACATACTTGAATTTTGCTTTTTATTTTGCAAATCAATATTTTTTTTAATTTCGCCACCTGAAGAATTTTTTTAACATTTTTAACTTTTTTATTTTTCATTCCTATATATTAAAAGTAAAATATCACACTTATATATATTTTTTACTGAATGATCTACCAACTCTAACTCTTACATTTGAAGAATGATTTGGGTTAGAGTCCTCTATCTGTTACAATAATCCCATCTGTTACAATAGTCTGTTATAATATTTGTAATAGAATTTAAAATAGGCTTAATCTCTTTTCTATAGGAGTGGATAGACGAGAGTGTACTTCTTATACAGGAAGAGAAAAGGCATGATTTTTAGAAATCGAGACAAAATTGCATAGATATCTGAACTTGCCTTTGAAATGAATAGTTATCTTAATGAAAAAACTTTGTGTTGAGGTTTTAGGTTTCAAATTTTTCTTATAAGGATAAAAACTGAAAATTTTTATCAATGACTGATGATTTTATCATTGACTGAAAATTTTTAGCAGAATATTTGAGTAAAGTCCTAAGAATCGTATATAACTACCTCGACTATTTAACAGATTTTATTGAAATTACGATTCTGTTTAAATTGCAGATAAAAAAGACTTAAAAACTAGCAAACATTATTAGTTTGCTTATTTGACTGATAGTCAACAACTTCTTTTCTGAAATATATACTTTCATTGATTTGAATGTTACATAAAACGTGAATTTTATAAATGATTAATAAAAGGGAGAAATATATTTAAATTCCATACGTATAACATAAACTTTGAATCTATGTGTTAATGAAATTAGGATATTAAACATTCAAGAAAATTTTTTAATTCAGTAATATTAAAAGAAATTTAATTTCATATTCTGTGATATTAAAACAGACCAGAGCTCGAATGGATAACACAGCTGAACACTGGAACTTCGATCTGGATTGAACGTCAGCGAAGGGGCTGCATGCATTGGTGTTTTCTGGCTTGTCATTATGTGTGACATGATTGCGAACCAGTTACTTTTAAAAATGCTTTCCCGAAAGCATTGGCACATAGCCTCCACACGTTTTATCTTAATTAAATCAACCAGCTAATAATCAAATTATGAATTTCATTAAAATAAATAGTACTTTAATTTTGTAAAATGCAAACAAATTTGTGGGAAAATATTAAATGACCTGGGAAAGGAAAATAAATTATTCGAAACTTTTAGAATTTCTTAGCGTCACAGTATATTCAAAACTTGATTCGCAAATTTAAAGTGACTAAAACTTGTCTTTAAAAAATTCCTTCGTTAATAACTTCAGATTAAATAAACACAGTGTTATTTCATTTAATTTATTTACGGTGTGATTGAATTATTCTAAGTAATTTGTAATTTGAATTGAAATTTTATGTTTTACTTAATCATTTAATAGCAAAAAATTTTGATATACAGTGACACTGAAATTTCGATAAAGTTTAAACAGAGGAGTATGATTTATAAATACTCTATTAGTATCTTCAGACTAATTTATTTATATTTAGAGAACTACCCTATAGAATTTGGGGAACAAACCTTACAAAACATTAAAAAATTTAATTTTTGATACTATTTAAAGAGAGAAGCATAATTTTTAAATACATTTTAACATTTCATATCATAAAATGACAATTTTAGTCAGGGTTATGTTATTTAATCGATATTACTTTCAAAATTCTGCTATATAAATATTAATATTATAGATTTGTTTTAATTTATGAAGTAAGATAAAGATAATAAAAAAAGAATTAAAATAATCAAATAAAAATAATCTTGATGCTTATCTAAAGCGCACTATAAGCTGCCGTACAGATTAAGAAGAAATGAAAAATGTCAATAATTCATAAAAAATACACCTGTGTAAAAGTTATCGTAATACAGAAGATTAAATTTTGAAATCTAAATAAGTAAAAAATAGATTAATAAAGCAAAAAAATCTACTTCGGAGAGACGAGCAATTAAACAGAGTAACAAATTAAAATATAAATTAAGTATGACATTTAAACAGAAAAGAACGAACTACGCCCACATTTTATTTATTGTTATTCATTTTCCTGATGAAATAAATTAGCCGAAAATGTGTTTGTAATTTTTTATACATATACTTGCGTATTAAACAACCTCAAAGAGTGTTTGACTTGCTATTCATTATTTATTTTAAACTCAATTACCAATTTAGTGTAAACTGAAAATCCTTTAATGGCTTTATTAAACACTGTATTTCTTCTCTTCATTTAATTGATCCATTAGTTTAGAGCAAAAACACATTTTATGGATTAATTGTCAATGTACATATTTGGCTTCTCTCGTGGAGCTTCAGTATTATGCATGTAATTTTCTGGATCATTTTTAACTGGGTTTTTTTAACCTGGTAAATTATTAATCTTTTTCGGAGGCTATCACTTAAAATCATTTTAAGTCATGCCTCTGCTGTATTCAAATATACCAGCTGATTCAAATTGGTACATAAATGTAGAAAACCGTGTTTCCTTAAGACATTTTGATTTCTGAAGAGAATCGTTACTATACACCTTGTCCACAAATGTTCTTGTGATGAATAAATCTAAAAGAGCCTGTTTGCTTAAGACACTTTAATTTCTTAAGTGAATCATTACTATACACCTTGTTCACAAAGGTTCTTACCCGGCCTTTATTTTCGAAACTTTGGATTAGATACATACTTCTATCTACAAAAGAGTTCCGAATGAGGCAAAGATTCTTATATTGCCATTTTCAACTTTATAAATCCAATTTTTATAAAAATTGTGAGATCTAACATTTTTTAAGTATCCCAGGTCCCTAAACACACATTTGAAAAAAAAAATGTTCCCGTCACAAAAATAAAATGAAGATGGACTCTAGTGCGACACAAACTGACTGAGATATATTACTTTAAAGTTGGAAATAACATTCAAAGGCCGCACACATATTGAAAAGTAAAATGTTATCAATTGTAAGCAATTAAAAAGAAAGAAATTAAAAACAAAAAAAAATCTGAACGATTTCAGATTTTAAATTACGTCCAAAGGCGCGTTTTTTTAACGTTTCGTGTGCTACCTTTTTTTTATTAAATATCATGTACTACGTACTCAAACCATAAAATTCAGTTCAAAATCAATATCGCAAAATCATTTTAAAATGAACATATCTTTAGAATTTCCGTAAGTCTCGTGCGCTGGAGATAAAAATGTTTTTTTTTTCCGTACAGTGTTGCCATTGCTCGCTTTGAAATCATTTAGTTTGTTAATCAGAAATTCGTTGAAATGTTACAAAACATAAAATCGATAATAAAGCAAATTTCAAATTCAAAATTAGGGCTTCCAGATGCCCATATTCGCAGTAGGATTACGTCATTCAAAATTCGATGGCTCTAGGTTTTATCACAATGCGAGAAACATGCATACATTTATGCAGATTTTTCATTTTTTAAACTTTAATGCAGAGCGATAACATTTAGTGGCAACAATTTGAAAAGTGAATCGGGCATTCAGAGTGAATCAACGCAAAATCGCAAAACGAAAGTAATAGTCCTTCGGGACTAAATCCCTTTGGACTAAAAATAAAATATTAGTTTAAAAACAATTTCCGATGGCAACAGATTTAGTGATTAGCACTTCTTTGTAGACTGATAGGAAAAGAATTACTCAATATATTGTTGTGAAATGTTGTTATGTTAATAAATTTATACCAAATTCAATTACCATTGAGGAGCTAACATTTTGAGAGCTAATTTATTTTAAAAACTATTCGAGCGATTTTTACAAAACTTAGCAGCTTGGCATAATTTGAGTCGTAGAATCGAAATATGAAAAAACAATTGGTATGTCATTTCAGGAACAGCTCTATTTTGTGTCAAAATACCTATATTAGAGCAAAGCTAAATATAAATCTAATATATATCCTAAGTGGTGCTTTCGAGACATGAAAAATGCAATTTGAGTTTTGTCAATGGGTCCAGTGGAAGGGGAGATATAAAACTGTGCCTTTTTTTCGCAGTGTACTTACCGTTCTTTACACAAATACAAGTTAACATAACGTACTGTAAAGATCTTGTTACAGTCTGTGTTTGCTCATTCTAGCTATCCCGACACTTTTCTGAAATGAATATAAACGTCATCATCCGAAGTTTACAGAATATAATCAGGAAGTGTGCTTTTGTATAAAGATCCCACTGAATTATACCAACTACGATAACTCGCCCACCAATGGACTCAGAGACAGCTTTTTTGCTGATGACACCTTCTCCTTTGACTGCGGAAACGCAAATGCAATAGTCTGGGCCTTATACAACTAAATGCGAGGAATAGAAATGTTCAGTCTGGAACACTATGTACATTTTCAGGTTATGGCAGATATTTTAAATCTGTATTTATACGTAACATGATAGTCATAAATATGCTAACAGAGTACACCGCTTACCAGTAGTGAAATAATATTTGATTTGTCTTGATTTCCATCGCCGTTATTTCTTCTTTAACTTTCTTCCACTTGTTATGTTTATCCTATTGTTATTAAAAACTTGTTATTGCAGCTTGAAAACAGTGTCATTAATAACGTTTGTTGTTTTTTCAAGTATCTATTTATCTAATAAATGGCTTAACACGTAAGACTGATAATGTTAATGTAAACTTTTGGAAACTACTAGTTTGCTGCAGTTCTCAGAAAATGTATAATCCCCATTTCTGCCATTCATTCAGACAGTAATATTCTGCTGTACCTTATAAGAACTGTATTTTTCATTTATTGAGCTAGCCGTTATAGGACAAAACTCAGATGTCAGAATTCCTAACTTATATATATGTATATGATAGAGAGTATTTAGTATACAATGCATTTTACATTCTTTACTTAGTAGTATTGTTGTGTTTATAATACTGTTTCGAAATGTTCAGCTGCGGAAAGAAAGCTTCCCCTCAAAACGGTGTTAGGTTTGCCCAGAAATTGCAGGGAAAAGTAATGTTACCAGATTTGGCGCGGAATAGGCCCATTTGGCTTTCATATACTCGGTATGCCACAGAAAGAGAGAAAAATTCTAGAACGCATTCTTCGCGGTTTTCTTCGGAAAAGTTCTCGAAGGCAATTTAAAGCTATATATGCTCTGCCTGTACGGGGTGTAAAACTAGTAAATAATATCTTGAATTCAGTTGTGTAGTAGTGACTTGAGTTGAGAGATTAGCTTGAGAGTGACCGATCGAGTCGAGAGCTGCATTTGGTGCTTTGCCGTGAAGCTGTCTTCACAATTGTAGCTGAAGGTTGTGTTGCTGATTGTTTCAACGTGTTTGTCGTAGTTTTTCGACGACTGTAAAAGTGCCTTTAGAGCTGTACTGTAAAACACTGTCTAAAACATTGTGTTTTGATACTTCACAAGTTGTTATCATCAATTACTCCCAAATCTAACAACCCGTAAAACGCAACAGTCACCAGTTGTTATCATCAATTACTCCCAAATCTAAGAACCCGTAAAACGCAACAGTACATTAATTTAATTAGTACATTATTTAAAGCTGGTAATGGTTTATTTGCATAATTCATCAATTTACAATAACGTTTCTTGTTGATACATTAACAATTTCAATTGTAATTTATTGATAATTAACAACGTTAATTCATCAGTCGTTAACGACATTGACATTAAGGACATCCTGATTATTATTTATTAATGATTTCGCTATGTATGTCCTGCTCTATATAGCGTTCGTTACTAATCGTATTTCCAGGTATCCGTTGTATGTCTTGAAAATTATTCTCAGATTATAAACCGCTGCTAATATATGCCTTATTTTAGAAACTCCCACGTTTCAAGCTAGATTTAGGAACGGATTATTTCGTAAAAGCAAAGTTTTCCTAAATTTGGGAACTGTCCATTTGAAAAATATCTGTGATGTTCGATATTCCAGTAACCTTGAGATGAAATGCAATGTTATTATGACCTAGAACATTTGTAATATGGATATTTATTGATCGCTATCCGAACGTATAAAGAGTAGTGTTACGAGATCTATATTCTCTTTCGAAAAGATATTTAAAAAGAACTTAAAACGGATAAAAATAAGACTTACCTCCATCTGATTCACAAAGCAGCTTCAGCGGTTCACCCTCATTGTATGGTCCTATGATACCTTTAACTTTTCTCCTTTCTTCGTCGTAGATAACAGGCTCGGTTGGTGGAACTAAAATTGGAAACAAAAATTTTAAAATCATGGAGATATATAATTATAACGAATATTTAAAGCAGTCTTAATATGATAAGATAATCTTATACTTGCCTTCCTTTCTGTTTATTTGGAAAAATAAATCAGAGGCTATTAATATGTAAAACGTACGTTTTAGGAAATTTTTGTTCAAACCATATGAAGGTGCAATATACGTGACGTTGCCTTCACAACAAGTTTTGAATACAAAGTGGTAACGTATGTTTTATAAATAGAGATGGAATACAATTAATAGTTTAAAGGTTAACGAGTATTAATATTTATTGTACCATTTTAATAGAAATACCTGGTTAACCAAAAATTGCATTCCTAAACAAAAATAAAATGCAAAATGGTGTAATTTTGTTGTGAAACAAAAATGGACAGTAGAGTAAAATATTTACATTAAATTCATTCATAATTTAAAGTAATCGTTGCAATATTTTTTCCTATTTTTTCCTTTAATACGATATTGATCTATTTAATACGATTTTTTCCCTCCTTATACGATTGATTCTCGGATAAAATGCCACCCATGTATTAATCCTGAGCATGTACTTCCAAATAAAATTTCCTTAAATATTAAAGAGAATTTATGGAAAATGTTTTAAATTTGGCCATGAAAGGCTTTCTTAATTTCAAAATGCAGCTTCTTACACAATCCTTTTCAAGCAAAACATTTCCTAGAAGAAAGATCACTATGACTTCCTATAATAAACACGAAAGGGTGCATAGATTTAATTTCAAAATTCACGGGGATAAATGAAAATGAATTCTACCATATTCAATTATTTACATCAGAAAACAATCATAACTATTTTCTCTGAGATGTAAGGAGAAAATAAAAATTTCAATTTTGGCAGTTACTGGCTCCGTATAGGAAAATAGGATTTGTTATTAGCTTTGCACCTGATTCTGTAAAATTATTAATCAAATCTTTCTTACGGTTATTAAGGCTTATGTAGCTCGCTTATTCTGTCTGATGAAAAACTACCAAACAATTAAGATACAATAACACGCCGAACAAATATTAATTTAGAAGTCAAACAAGAAAAATCAGCGTTATATTTTCAAATTTTCACAGGACTAGTTTCGATGGTTTTACTAAACTACCATCCTCAGCTGCAAAAGTGCAAAAAAAATTAAATTTTTGAAAAGAAAATTTTCAAAAGGAAAAAAAAATTTCAAAAGGAATTTTTTTTTTACTTCCAAATTAACAACCAATTGTCAGAATTTTTTGCTCTGCAGGTACTGTATATACAATCAAATTACATCGAATAATCAAAAAATAGCATACATCAAAATTAAAAAAAATATTATGGAAATTCCAAAATGGATGTTAACCACAAAAGCTTTCAATCCATGACAGCTCTGTACATACGTAAGTACACTGACGTCACGAAATAATACCTTCTGAAACTATTTTTAAATCTATTTTACAATCACTTTTAGAAAGGAAGAGTCCATTATGGTATCTGTACATACAGATGTCACGCTGACACATCGTTCAAATGGATTTGAGAGCCGTCAAAGTGCATATTCTCGTTGAAATATACTACCCGAAATCTTTCGATATTACATTACTTCCTTTACTTCGCACAAAGAGGTAACAAATGAAATTAAATATAGGGTAGTAAAATTTGTCCAGGGCTAAATTCATGAGTTTTTGTTTCCCAATAAAAGCGAACTTATTTACAAACCAAATTTATAACAACGGTGCCTTCTATAAAAAAGTTTTAAAGTTTAGTAGGCAATTTGAATAAAAAAAAGTTTTATTTTCCACCGGCAGCAGTAGTCTGCCTAAACCGGGATCAAAACCGTAGCTAAAGATATCAGCCATTACTTCTATTCCAATATTTCGGCAGCGGTTAGAAATCTATCTATAAGTGTGAGTTAAAGTGAGAATGACACTTCTGAGATTTCTCTTACAAAGAGCTGCTTGTCAATACAAGGGTCTCTTTTACAGCTCAGATTTACAAATTTCTAAGACATTTTAAGGTCTGGTATGCGTTTTAAGAATGGGGTAACTTAAAACTTCATAAATAATTTATAAAAAAGTCTGAGTTTAGCATTGAAATATGGGAAGATTGTTTCTTAGGCTTGGATGCCAAGCAATGTTTAGCATTCATATTTTACGTTCAGTTACACTTTTAATATTACCTAGAATTTCAATTCAAATTTCCACTTAACAGTGAAAAGCGATTTCGTAATACAGTCAAGTACCGAAAATCCGCCGACCTGAAATCCGCATTGCCTCTCAAAATATAAACAATGAATTTATAAGTTCCAGAAACCGCAGAATGGAGAATGAAATACCGAAGTAAAAATATTTATCCAATAATGACGTCATAATTACCGAATAATAATGATTCTGTGTTAGTGGCAGAAAAAACATCTTACCCCAGAAGAGGTTTTTAGTGTGGATGATGTGCTTAGATGAGCCAACACTGGCATATCAGATTACAGATGATGAAATCTTTGGATTTGTTTTGAACTCGTCACAGCAAGAAAACAATTCCAACACCGACACAGATAATGAATGTGAGAGGAGTGAGGAAATAGCTTTTAATGAGAGTTTGGAACATGGTGAAAAATACCTAAAATATTTAGAACAACAGAGCTGTGCCACAGAGCAAGAGATTGTAATCCTGTAGAATTAAAAAAAAAAACTTACTCTGGAGCACCCAAAGTTTAAAACAAACCCCTATCAGAAAAATGTTTGAAAAAAATAAAAAAATGAAATATTTTATGCTTTATTAGTATCCCTTATTTTTACAAGTCTCTTTTGTATATGTCCTTAATGCTTTAAAATATTCCTGTAGTCACTAATATAAATAAATAATATAATATATATATACATATAATAATTTAATGCATATAATAAAATAATGTAATAATGTATATTATTGTACATAATAATTTAAGTAAATGTATCTAATATGCCTTATTTATTTTGCACTTTTAGTCTAAATATTATGATTTGGCTTTTCTGTCCTGAAATCAGCAAAATCCTAAAATCTGCACAACCTCTGGTCCCAAGCATTGCGAATTTCTGGACTTCTACTGTATTAACAATCCTCGAATGATATTAGATAAGAGTTAGTCTGTATTTTACTAATTATTCATTTAAAATATGTAATTTTACAGCTCCACAGATTTCCTCCAAAATGAACCGCTGATAAAATGACTATTCTGTCATTTCCAATGGACTGCCAGTGAAGATTAAATGATTTAATTTCTGAGACCAAAAGTCGTCTGTAGAAGCATTTTAGTATAACAGTTGCTTTGAGCATTAACCCAAATCCCAAAGTTCGTAAAACTCAGTAGTTATTAAGGTTTACTTGAATTAAAATCTGCTTTTGATAATTCCTTTCTAAAGTGACGATAGCGTTGTGCACAAAACTTAAGTAACGCGACTGAGGATTTTAAATTCAAATGCACTTGCTTAGATTTAAAGATTGAAGCATGCTCAGTTGAATATTTATTTTTTTAGTCCCTGCTCTCTGAGAGCTGAGAAACATCCTTGTCAGATACTTTTTGAATATCGCTTTTGTGGAAAAGATCTAAAGGGGATGAATTACAAGAGTCCTTTAAGCTGACGGATATGTTTTCAGGGGGGGCAGAAAACGTAGAGAAACGTCCTGCGTCTTTACTCTCCTCTTAACATTTGTCTGAAGAAGACAGAAATGTTTGGGTTTTGTGTAAATAAATTGCTTTCGAATAGAAATGAAACGAGTTTGCTTAGATTGTAATTAAAGACCGCAAATGATTTTGCTCGTTTCCTATAGATAACAAGAGGTTCGATGCGTTCTCACCGGATTGCTTGATGACTCATAAGCCCTGTTGCCAGATGACAGTCATTTCACGACCAAAATTTTGATTGATCCCAACAGGATCCAAGAATTTAAATCTTTTGCTAGAAGGTAGTTTTAATTTCTTATGCTAACCAATAATTTCATCTTGGGGGTGGGGCTGTCATCTTGGTACATCGACTTTCCGTCAGAGCTTACACAGTTGCAGATTTCAGACATGGAAAGATTATCGAAGGCAACAAAATACGGAAAAGGAAATAAAAGCAGTTTTCCGCACTTCGAGCACGTCTAAGCCCCGTATTCCAGTTAAGACGTAGTTTGAACAATGATGAGCTCATGCCCCGGGTTAGGACCAGAATTTCTGCGACTAATCCTTACTTAAAGTGGCGGCTTTTTCCTGAACCGTCCTGACACACACTGATTTCCGAAAATCTACCTGGCTTTCGGTGCTGTTCGTTAAAACCTGTGATCAATTCCTGTATTTAATATGCCACTTAAGAATTTGTCGAAGGACCGAGTGATATTTCCTCTCAGTCGCTGTGTATCACAGGAGTTTTATTGATTTAGAAGAAAAAATAATGCTGATTTGTACCATGAATTTGTAAGATATATTTGGATTTTATAACAGTTATACTAATTTAGTGAACCTATCCTATCTCTTCTCCTTTCACCTTACAATTAAATACCAGGTTGAGTTTTTAGAAACGCGTTGAATGCAAATGAGGACGAGTTAGTATTAAAAAGCAGTTCAGCTGTCTTCGAAAGAGAAAGTTAGGAATCCTGATCATCGCGCGTTTGCCTTTGGGCTACGTGGCCCAAAAGCAAACGTGGTTAAGCCCGAGTGGAGGTTTTGCTGTAAGCTCGAAGAAAGGGCCGACTTTTAATCTTATTTTGAATAAATAAAGCGTAATTAACCTTTTTTCGGTTTACTATTTCCCTTCTTTGAACTAAGTGATAATTATCTTAACAGTTCACTAGATTCCTCGACACATCATTCAGCAGAAAAAAAATCAGGAACTCTACAAGTGTCTCAATGGAACAAATATACTTGAAGAACTAAGGACACTTTAATATACGGCAGCAGCACTTGGCATCAGCCTTAATGGACACTTTCCAGAAAGATCAATTGGAATGGATTGAGAAAATTGCGAAACATTAAGGAACTTTAAACAAGGCGAGATAGTTCCTAAAAATTTGGATATGGATGATACTTCCAATCGGAAATATGAGACTATGTTTTAGTGTATTCAAGATAAGTACACAAAGTAATAAGAAGTATTATTCTTCTGCAAACTGTAAAAATTAAGCGTTTAAATTGTATCACTATGATTTTGTTAAGTCCGTTGTTCAGACTGTATTAATTATACACTGTTCGCCATTAAAATTGCTGTCAAAGTTGTGTCAAAGGTATTACATTGCTAGGATACGCATATTTTAGTATTCTAGCGCATGTGGGCCAAACAGATCTCAGTAACTCCATCTATATTTCTATAAATGAGAAGAACGTGTAGCGGGTTTTTCATTTGGAAATCGAGTTTGAACATTAGCGACTTTTGTAAACATCAAGTTATGATTCGTCTAAGGGGGAAGAACTCCGACTAGGCACATGCCGGAATTCGACCACAACGCCATCGTGGTCTATCAGGACTGTTGTTAACCGTTCAAATGACATTGCTACTCCTGTTGCTTAGGATCCTATGACACTCAACGAATATGCGAGCGATAAATCCATTGTGGCCATTTGTATGCCATGCAGTATCTCGCTACAGGTCACTAACAGCCGAGAAAACACTCATGCTGTCTTCTCGGCCTTGCGGGAGCATGCAGGAATGTCAAGTATTCTGACTCGTGCATGCAGTTAAGTGTTCGTACGTTAGGTCTCCGCACGGTCAATGCTGGTCTGTTGTACCACCGTCTGTCAGCACGGCGACCGTTGTCGCGACTTCTCTTGACGTTGCAGCAGAGACAAGAGCGCCTTTTGGTACAAGGAACGACGACATTGGACATAGGAGCAGCAACACGATCTCTTTTCAGACGAATACAAGGACAGATCAAACGCTGAATGCAGGCAGCGGTTTTTCAGCTGATCCCACAGCCTCTTTCATCCATTATTAGACGTATTTTGATGCAAAAACAGCAGAATTCTGTTTTTTTTTTATTTTGACGTCTGTTAGAAATATGAAGAGTGTTAATGTCAAAAAACAAAATATTATTCTTGATTAAGTATTCAAATATCTTACAAACTCCTACAAATAGATAATAGTCTTCACTTTATTTCTCATCGAGTGATCCTCATGGGCTGTGTTTAGTTCAAGCCGCAATGCGAACTATAAAAAAATTAACGAATGAAACGATTAAGGTAAGAACAGAGATATTTCCTAAGCATGTCTAATAACAGAACTAAATAGTCTTCTAATATGCTAATTGATATAATTAAAGTATTTAATATGCTTCTAACATGTTAATTGATATAATTAAAAATATGAAATTTTTGATCTGGTCAACGGTTCAGTTGTTACATATTTCTCGCCCAATGCATTTTTCACCTTAAAGTATGTTGTGAGATTTAATATGAGTCATACATTTTTATGCCTGAAAAGAGGAAAAATATTCCTTTGAAATAGCTAGCTAGGCATGTATATGCTGCAGATATCTAAGATTTTATGTTTCAATTAAAATGATCTAATGATATGAAGTCAACAAAGTGGATCAAAGAGAAGTGAAAACATATTTTTTTTATAATATTTTTCTTCATTTATCAGTTGGAATTTTTTCTTGTAGCTTTGTTTTTAGATAAATTAATTATTAAAATTAGATACGAAGTAGAAAATATATCTTCGTTGCAGACACGGAAGTTGACTTTGATGAATGGACCTACAATATTCTTTTTATTCTGTCTTGGTAATAAAAGTTCTGAGTTATCCATTAAAGGCACTACATGTCTTAAGATTACACGCAACTTAATCATTTTAAAAGAAAACGACATGTCTTTAATCATAATGATTGAAACTTAGTGTGAAAACAGTTGAGTTTATAAAAAAAAATTCAAATTATATAAAATTCATTCTCAGATATTTCTAATTCGAGCTTATTTTAATTATGATACTGTGAATGAAGCTAATTACAAAATAATTCCACCTATAGTCAAAATATATCGTATTTCATATGTGCTGGTTGCTTTAATTTTGAATATACAGGAAAACGAGTTTTGTTAAACTTTTCGTATGGGCTATGTAGATTGATTTTTTATGTACTGAAGACATTTAGTCGACAATTCAATCAGGGAAAAACAGAATAAAAATCAACAGGGTAGGGTCTTCCATTTATTGCTCCTCAGTAAGTAGAAATTTTTAATATCTAAATTTCCTTCAGACTTATTCAATGTAAAGCGCTTGTTAGGCAGTAAAAACGGTTAAGAACATTATACAGGGTATTTCAGAAAAGGGATTACAAACTTTTAGAAGCTGTAAAAGTACACCTAGATGATAGAAAATCACATAGCAATGCATGGTCCAAAAGGCTTTCCTGGCGCGGTAGTGACGGTACAAAACACAAGAAATGAAGAACATGAACAGGTTGAGAAAATATGTTTATTATGCTTAATACAGCAGAAAATCAAGAAATAAAAACAAAAATAAACAAAGATGGTCGAAATAACGACCCCACACCATGATACAAGCATCACATATCCGGCATATGGAAGATCTGATGTTCTACAAATCACCGAGCATGTCCTGCACTTGCCCAACACTACCACGATGCGTGCTATAAGTTCCTCAGAGTTTATAAGGCGGGTTTCGTAAGCCAGTGATTGATGTACTCTCAGAGAGTGTAGACCTAGAAGAAGTAATCAATGAAAGTGAGGTCTGGCGAACTTTCTGGCCAATGCACCGACCACTCCAGACAATCTCATGTTGAGGATACGTTTCGAACGTAATTTCGTACACCTTCTTTATTGACGATCGTCTGTTTTTGTTCTTATTTCTTGGTTTCCGCTGTACTAAGCATAATAAACATATATTCTCACCCTGTTCGTGTCCTGTCTTTCCTGTGCTCTGTTTCGTCACTAACGCGCTAAGAAAGTCTTTCCGAACATACATTGCTATATATTTTTCCATCATCTAGGTGTACTGTGGCTCTCCTGAAAGCTTGTAACCGATTTTCTGAAACACCCTGTATAACTTCTATTAAAACATTATTATAGCATTAGATTAAGAACATACGAAAATATATCTGCAGGACTCATTATTAGCAAAGGATGTGAAAACTACCTGCTTAAAAGGAAAAGTGTCTTCCTGGTAGATGTTCTAAGATACACTGGATTTTACCCAACTTACACGTGGAGAAACCTCAAGAATTCAACCAGCTATTTCGCTGAGGTTTGAACCCGAGTCGAGCTATCAGTGTTCAGATATTTTACTGCTAGACGGTTGGTGAACTACGCCTTCAGAAAAATTTGCTTGCAGTAAAATTCATTTACAAATCAATACCATAATCGTGCGCAATATATATGCCAGTGTTGTACTAAATTTAGAAGTTTAGTAAAACACATATGCACAGTCCAGTCACATTAATGTGACCACCACGTACTTTCCATGTCAGAGTTAAATAACCAATCACAGGAGGCAGGTGGCAGCACAGTGCAGTTGAGCGTATATAAAGGGTGTGTGAGGGCTTCGGAAAACATTTCAATCGTTGGCGTAATGCAGAAACGAAGCGATTTATCCGACTTCCAAAAGGGCATGATCATTGGCTTTCGGGCCAAGGGTGGAAGCATTTCCGAAACGGCTGAGTTTGTGAACTGTTCGCGTGCCGCCGTGGTAAAAGTGTACCGTGCATGGCAAAATGGGACTGTCCAAAATCAGCGACGTGGCAAATGTGGTGCACCACGGGCCATAGATGACAGAGGCGAACGACGGTTGCGGAGATGCGTTCGGGCAGATAGACGGGCTACCGTTGAGCAACTGACCACCAAAATGAACCAAGGGGCTACCAAAAGTGTCTCCCAAAGTACTATTCAGCGAACATTGCTGCGTCTGGGCCTCCGAAGCAGACGCCTGGTTCGTGCACCTATGCTGACTGCTGTTCATCGACGGCGAAGGCTAGAATTTGCACGCCAGTACAGCAGCTGGACGTCCACTGAGTGGCGACAGGTTGCGTTTTCGGATGAATCGCGTTTTATGCTCCATCGGACAGATGGACGTTGGCGTATAAGGCGTGAAACCTCTGAAAGGAACCACCCTGCAACCATTGCCGGAACGGTCCAAGCTGGAGGCGGGAGCATTATGGTCTGGGGAATGTTTTCCTGGCATTCTCTAGGTTCACTGATCATTGTGGAAGGCACAATGGATCAATACAAGTACGCATCTGTCCTTGCGGACCATGTTCACCCCTACATGCGCATTGTTTTTCCTCAGGATGATGGCATCTTCCAGCAGGACAATGCGAGGTGCCATACAGCTGCCAGTGTACGTGCGTGGTTCGAAGAGCACCAGGATGAGTTTACCGTCCTCCCCTGGCCAGCAAACTCACCTGACTTAAACCCAATCGAGCATCTGTGGCACCATCTCGATCGAGTTGTTCGCGCCATGGATCCTCAACCGCATAATCTAGCGCAGCTGGCCACGGCATTAGAGTCGGCATGGCTCAACATCCCAGAGAACACCTTCAGGGACCTATGTGACTCTCTTCCTGCGCGTCTCGCAGCAGTCCGCTCTGCGAAAGGTGGTTATTCTGGCTTTTGACAGATTGTCACATTAATGTGACTGGACTGTGTATATGAAAAATATTTTTATGAATAGATTATTTAGCATTTGTTTAATCAAGATTTGATAAAATTATTTAATAAGTTTAAAATCATACTTTACTACTTATCGCCCGGTAAAGATTATGGATACGTGCAGAGGCTCATTTGTGCAGCATATAAGACTCTGCAATTGAGTTGTTACTTTTTGTAAGATTGAATTGTTATAGATTTAGGTAAATAATTTTTCTTAACTTTAAACACATAAAATGTTTTTCATAGCGTGCTTAACGTTTGAAAGCCAGTGTATATGCAATATTTAGCTTAATAATCATGCACAGTAAGCAGCTTCACACTTTCTTTTTTTTTGGAACTAAGAAACATTTATGAGGTAATGTTTTTACTTCTCATGTTGGATCTCATTAAAGCTTGCGTATCACATTCAGAATTCTGACTTTATTATTGTAATTGCACTGATATTGTAAGCAATTCTGCTTCCTGTTCATATATTGCTGTAGTTCAACAGAAAACACACCTATCCTGCTATTTGTAATTTTATTTACGACACTAAAAAAAGGGAGATAGATACATTTCTGCCAGGAATTAAATGTTCCAAGTTCTTACTTACAATTTAGGGCACTTAAACTAAAATGGTAAACGATTTTTCATTGTCTGGCTTTTCTTGACTGACTGAGATTCTTTTGGTACATTTCCTGCCCTCTTTAGATGGGGGGGGTGCAAAGAATTAAGAATTCAGTCAGTCTTCTTTTATACTCTTCTGAAGCAACCGGTAAAAGAGGGAGCCTGTTATTTGAAGAATTATATGCTATATTCTATACGAGAATCTAGCACATAATTCATACAGTTTATTGTCAAGGCACAGTTTATTGTCAAGGATTATTCGTACACAGTCTTGTAATGTTGTTCTCAGCATGCCTGAAATTTTGTTTTAAATTACAAGGTGTTTATAAAGTCCCGGACCCATTTTGATGTTTAATAACTCATAAAATAATAATGATAGATTAAAATCAATAACATAAATGGTTTAAGAGACTCAAAACGTTTCATGACCCTTGTCAATGAACATCCACGTGTACCCCCTTCGTCGCACGGAGAATATCAAGTCGATATTCAATTTCACGCCAGGTACCGGCAAGCATGTCGGCATCAACAGAGGCTATTGCGGTTGTAATTCTGGGTTTTAGGTCATCAATGTTCGACACTCTCCTCCTGTAAACGTTTTCCTTTACAAATTCCCAAAGGGAAAAGTCCAGGGGCGTTATATCAGGTAAGGTAATCTGGGTGGCCAACGAATTTGAACTCTTTGCCCAATCAATCTTCCTGTAAAATGGTCATTCAAAGAACTACGAACAAT
This sequence comes from Stegodyphus mimosarum, assembly GCA_000611955.2. Lineage (NCBI taxonomy): Eukaryota > Metazoa > Arthropoda > Arachnida > Araneae > Eresidae > Stegodyphus > Stegodyphus mimosarum. The sequence continues at coordinate 145,829 of KK117381.1, forward strand.
TGTACCCCAATGAGGTGGTGCACCATCTTGTTGCAAAAAGACATGTGGCTGAAGCTCTTCTAGTTGGGGAAATGCGAAGTTTTCCAACATGTCTAAGTATACGATTGATGAGACCGTCTTTTCTGTAAAAAAGAAAGGCCCAATGACTCGGTCGTGCATTAGTCCACACCACACGTTATCCTTTAGGAAGTCCTTTTGTGCCTTACGGTATTCATGGGGGTTTTTGCCATAGTTGATTCATAGTGGCCAAAAACAAAAGAGAGAAAAATGCAATTAATAAGCAGACGATGTTTAGAAAAGTGCAGATATTTAGACAGGAAAATGAAATTATCTGAAATTCACCACACGCGCAGACGATATTTACAAAAGTAAAGATATTCAAACCTGGAAAGGGAAATATATAAGTTATTCCATCAATAAATGCCATACATTTGTTTATATCTTCATTATTTTATGAGTTATTAAACATCTAAATGGGTCCTGTACTTTATGAACACCCTGTATTTTGTATTACTTACGGTTTTCTAGTAACAGGATGATAAGCTATTTCATTCCTTGGATCCCTCAAATAGTTCAACAAAGTGCATAAAAGTGAAAAGTAGAAAATTTTTTACCTCATGCGACTTTCTTTTACTTCACAATGAACTGAACGAACGCTTTCTAAATCATTGAGTGAGATAGCTACTTGATAATGAAATATTGTCGAGTCTTATAATGGAAATAAACCAACATAAATAACAGTTAAGAAGATAAAGTAGATTTCGAATGAAAAGAAAAAGCAAACAAAAACGGCATCCGTTTTCTTATGCGGACGACTGCAAAACATACGTAGAGAAAAATCAAACACAAGCAATAATATAACCGGCCAAAAGAAACCTGGAACAAAACAAAGCGAATAAAGAAAAAACCCTTTCTCTAATGGTTCCAGTGATTTGAGCAGCTGTGGTCAATCGGTATTCGCGAATACAAAGCACAGAAGACAAACAAAAATAAAAAAAGAAATATCTAGAAGGAGAATTATTCCAGTGTCGGGAGAAAAGAGATCGATGGGAGCTTTTTTTGATGAAAGTTTTAGGGAGGGATGGAGGATATGTGATGTATCTTGATGACGGGAAAAAATCATAAAACATACATATTTTTTCCCTCTCCAACACGATTCTTTTCTGCTTTGCGTGGAGATGATTCTGGTTTTCTTTTCATGATATTTCGAAAAAAAATGGATTCGAATACGTGTCGAGAATTGATCTATTCTAAGTCTCATTTGTGAAACGAAAGAATTTGAGTTGCATTTACTGTTGCGAGCTATGTCCCAAGGAAGTCCTTTTGTGAGAAATCCTTAACTGATAGGTATTTCCGAAGTAACAGCAAACTTTAACAAATGATCAAATTCTTAATAAAGCACTGAGAACTAAGCTTTCATTTAATAGTTATAAATTCTGAAGATGCTCTTTCTCTCCAAGCAATTTTACATCAAAATTCATTATGTGAGGCCAATTGTGAGCTCTTAAAGTTTTGCCAGGTAACGAAATAATGTGTGAAAACAAAGTAGGAGCCAAAAGTAAAAACTGCATCTTTAATACCAGACGTTTAATAGAAATTCTTCCAAACTATTTGCACTTTGGCGTCTGAAGAAGTTCTGTAGTTAAACCATCGAAACTAGTCCTGCAAAATTTACGAATATAACGCTGATTCTTGTTGTTTGTCTTCTCCAATAGGCATTATTCGGAGTGTTATTTTTTAATAAATTATTAATATTTATACTTTAGAAATTTTAGATCAAAAGCTCTAATTTAAATCTAAAGCACATCTAATTATCCGCTAATTGAAAAAACTCAAGTGTTTACCATTTGTCATTTACATTCTTCACAGAAGTCAATAGTGGACAAACAAAGCGCAAAATATTTATGAATATCATGATTGATTGCAAAGAGATGTACAGCCTCTTTGTTCACTTGCTGGCATTATTCATAACTAAGCTGAGAGCATCAATGGTCCACAGCATGTAAAGATATACATATACACATTTAAGACAAAAGCTCGAAGGAATATCTTCTAGGAAACGTTCTGTATACTTTTAAATACCTAGTCGTCAATTTATGACAAGTTGACAATTTCAGTTATACAATGAGTTATTTTAACGAGTTGTTCTAAATATACTTTTGAAAAATAGTCACCAATACCATGCCTTAAAATAACATTTTTTTCCAAAATCAGAATTCCGTTATTTTAGGCAATTAAATAATTAAATCTGCTATCACAGAATAAGCCTATACGTTATTTTTTATAAATACTATTTCACCATGATTTTAAAATAAATTAGAACACAGTGCTCCCATGCCTTGCAAAGTGCAAAATTTATCCAAAGCTCGCCTTTTCGCCACTTTTCAAAATCAGTTTCCATTCCTAACTATTGTAACCATGTACGTTTGACATAAGCTATTGTTTTTTTTTTTCCTTTAGTGTTTTTACAGTACATAACCTGTTCAAATTTCATATGTCTCTTTAACATGTCATAAATATGTCTCTTTTAAATGCTGGTTCCTTAAATATTATTCTACTTAAATGTACTTATTAAATTCGTAACGTAAGTAATGGTCTTGTGCAGCCAGAATGTCAATCCATGTAAGTTACAGCTATTTTTTCCAGTCGTTGCATGTTTGAGGATATAGCAATAGTCTTGCCCTTCAAATCATTGTTCTTCTCAGGAAGTATCATAGCAATAGAAAACACTCTCTGAAAACATCTTAAGTATAGTCTCCTTCACCTTAAAAATGGGTCTGCATCTCATTCCGAAAGATACAGATTTGGCATATTGCAATAACAATAATTACTAGTGACTTTTAAAACGAAATTTTTAACTCTGGAGAAGAAATCCGACGTTAAGAAGATTTCAGACTGGACTCAAGATACTAATATAACTTCAGAAAATTGAAATTATTTACTAACTAACATTCTTCAAATTTAACATTCAATTTTAAAACCAAATTCATTGAAAATTCTGCATTAGAATATTCTGAATAAATCAATGAAACATCGTTCTCAAAACTACCAGATTTATGCTTAACGGATCCCAGATGCTGGAATTTAAAGAAGTTAAAAAATATCTGCCGCAAAATGCAAATGAAATGGCAAAAATCTAAAGCTCTGTTACCATTAGTGCGGTCCGTATGCTTTACGTACGCGTATGAACTCACTTTGATTGGCATTTGATCTGGGGAAGCTTCGGGGTAACTTGGTGAAAGCAGAACAATCAAAGAGTGAAAACAAAAAAAAATGGCTTCAGAAGCAGTGGTGAACTTCAAAGAAAAATTTCATTTATTATTAATATTTTTTTTCTGAATTTCAAAAATAAGGACATTGCTGCAAAAAACCTAAGAACCTAAGTAGTGAAAAAAACAGAAATCATTTTTTTTCTTAAGTAATTGCATTTAGGGCGCTAATACATATAACGCAGTGACAAGTGTTAAGAAATTTACATTTGAAAATCTAATTCAAGGCCATGAATCAGCAAAATTAGGCCTAAAAAGTATTTGTCAATCCTAATTCAGGATATATATTTACGTTTAATAGGAAAAGAATTTTTGATTACACGTTCAATTTCGATTTGCACATATTTAGAAATGTATCTTTTATTTTGAATAGATGTTTTTAGAGATCTTACTGCAAATTCAAATGAGATGCCGTTTGAAAAACATTTTCTAAGGAAATGCACTAAGAATCTCAATACCAAACTATAGTGAAATTTCTAGGTGATGCACATATAAATGAGACTGAAAGTTTGCTTTAAAGACTTATTTATTTAATTAACTACATAAGCTAAATTTAAATAATGTGAAAACATGTGTTAGAGTTGCGGATATAAAGCTTGTAGTGCAGTTAGAGATTTGGGGTTCTGAATTCGAGCTTATTTTTCCAACTTCTGTTTGTAACTTTCTGTTTGTACAATTTCTGTTTTTACAACTTCTGTTTGTACCCTTTATTTCAACTAACGTATGTTATCATCAAATAATTTATTCACTTTTATACCTTTATTTATTTAGTCTTACTTTTCCTGCAAGAGATTATTATTTTTTTAGATTTATAACTTAACATGAATTTAAAGAATGTTACCTAACATATACTGTCATTTTACTTTTATATGAATGTATATTTATAATAACTACTTAAGATCTTTTATTTATGTCGCAGAGAGGAGTTTCTAAATCATCGGAAGGATATTAGTGAAAATTATTGGGCAAACATGATTCCATATTTTTGATAAAAATGCTTATTTTTATAACTTTTATTCCTCAAACATTTTTTGAATTTAAAATTTATAAATAAAAATGCGTAAAATGTATTTTATGCATTTTTATGCATTATGCATAAAATATTATTATACCACATGTTGGATTTTAAAACATAAACGAAACATCTAATATAAAATATCCAGCCTATGATATTGATGGAAATGTCGTAAGATAGATATTTACGTTTCGAAATTTATGTCTTCTAAATTCTAAATTATGTTCTGAAATGAAGTGAAACGTTTTCTGAAGAATGAAAAAAACCACTTTACTGTATAGAATCATTAGGGTTTTTGATGCTGGAGACGTGAAAATTGTGCGAGACTCGAACTTCGGTCCTCCAAAATATGCGTCGAATGTGTTCCAGTTACACCACGAAGGAATGCGGAAAGGAGGGAGAAAATACCTTGTATGTTCACCCTTTTAAAAGGGCGACTAAGGGGCCAAATCCCCTGTTGTTCAATCCTAGAACTAAATCGATGGTGGTCGTCCACCTTCGTTTTAGTTCGGGAGCCACTGTAGAGTCATTATTTTTTTTCCTAGAGACGTGAAAAATGAGTAATGCCGTCACTGGGATTCGAACTCCGGATCCCACGGATACAATTCGAGTGTGCGTCCAGTTACACCACTCAAGAGTGCAAAAAGTAGGAAAAAATACCTTGAACTGTGGTCTGGTGCTAGCTAAGTGTTCAAACAGGCCTTAAAACTATATTTTTTTATTTATTAGTCCAAAGGGATTTAGTCCCGAAGGACTATTACTTTCGTTTTGCGATTTTGCGTCGAAAACACAAAAACGGCGTATCACTTTTCAAATTGTTGCCACTAAATGTTATCGCTCTGCATTAAATTTAAAAAAATGAAAAATCTGCATAAATGTATGATTTTTTTTTTTTTTTGACGTAGCTTTCTCTTCAAAAATCGTCTGCGTGCGTTGCACGGGAAAATAAAAAGGAATTCTAATTACAGTTCTAAATAAATAGCCAAATAAATGTGAAATTCGTAACAATATTCTCTAAAACTTTAACGAATTTTTCATTAACAAACTCAAAGATTTCAAAGCCAGCAATACCAACGTTGTACAGAAAAACATTTTTATCTCCAGCGCGTGAGAGCGTGTACCGAAATTTCTAAAGATATGCTCAATTTAAAATTATTTTGCGATATTGCTGTTGAACTGAATTTTATGGTTTAAGTGCGAAGAACATGGTATTTAACAAATAAAGGTAACACACAAAATGTTAAATAAACGTCTCTTTGGACGTAATTTAAAATCTGAAACATTTCAGATTTTTTTTTTTAAATTTAGTTACATAGCTTGTTTTTTTTATATTTTTGATTGGGGTACACTTATTTAATTTTAAACAAAATAATTTTTTATATTATTAATGGAAGCAATTTGTTACTGTAAAATATTATACTTTAGGTATTGTTATTGGTAGTTATAAATTCGTAATTCATGGAGCACTGTATGAACTAGAATTCTTTATGTATCACCTATTTCGATGCAAGGAATGACATAAATTTAACAATTAAATTAATAATTTGTTATAATTGAAAAAGCATTATGATTAAGGCAGTTTTTTATACATAGATTAATGGAAAACTTTCAAATCTTAAGGATTATTTCTTTATGTGATTTTTATGCAACAACACTATGACGTATTTAGCAGGAAATACCTTACACTTCCCGAGACATTTTTTTTAATCTCCTTCGAGGCATTTTGAGAGTAATCTATCTCTGACAGAACCTGTTCCTGGTCCTAATCTAGCTCTGATAGAAGTAGTTTTCTGATCAATGACAACAGCCTGCCAGTTAGAAAACTTGTTCTTTGTCCAGGAGAATTCTGTAAATGTCTGTATGTAGCCTTAAAAATTTCTCCTTAAGGTATAAGGTATTTAAGGTACAATGCCATATTTAAGGTATAGTTAGAGAATAATAAGGCATTTAAGGAAAGTGGCATGAATTTACAAAAACTTATGCTAGAAAACTTGTTCTTTGCACAGGGGAATCCTGTAAATGTCTGTACGTAGCCTTAAAAATTTCTCCTTAAGGTATAGTTAGAAAATAATAAGGTATTTAAAAGTACAATAAAGAAAATTATTTTTTCGCTCTCTTTAGCACACGAAAAGTTATAATAGTGAAATTAAACGAGAATTATACTTATTTTAAATTTGCCTGGGTAGTAATGCTTATTTTATCCAATTCTTGAGTATCATATCTCATTTGCATAGGGAATAACAGTTTACCATTAGAAGTCAAAGAAAAATGGCTATTGTTTTTCAATTGCCTCACATGTTCCAGGTATAATTGTCATAGCGGGTGTTATAGAGGAGGATTTTTAAATTTTTAAAAGTTTCTTTAACGCTGATAATACTAATTAATGGTATTTGTGCTATCAGCTTTTACTGTCGTGATCTCAGCAGTTTATTCGTGATACTAACTTATTTCTCTCATTTAGAATTATGTAGTTTAATTTGTGTTTACACTTAAATGAAAGCTTAATAAGGAGTGTAAGAAACAAACATAAGCTGTATTAAAAATCGTAGAGAAAGGCGAGAAATAAGTTTTGTTTTCAGTATATCTTCACATTGAATTTATATATCTTCGCACTGAATTTAAACTTTAACATATCCATACATTCTTAAATAGCATTTGTATATTGTCAAGAAGCTTCAACAAATGACATAGCTCATTTTTCAAAATATTCTGAAATCATACTCATCATTCACTAGACATAGAAAATAAATTTTAAATTAGAACAAAATCAGTATCATTAGTATTAGTTGAAAGGGTAAATTTGCCCAGAAGGACTATTAATTTCGTTCGGGCATTTTACGTTGGTTCACCATAAATGTTGGTTCACTTTTCAAATTGTTGCCACCAAATATTAGAGCCCTGTATTCTATTTAAAGACATGAATGTATATCTCATTTAAAGGCATGAAATAATGAAGAATCTGCATAAATGTATGTATGTTTCTCGCATTGTGATGAAAGAACGGTACCTAGAGCCATCAAATTTTGAATAACGCATCTTTCCACACGAATATGGGCATCTAGAAGTCAAGATTAGGAATTTGGAATTTGTTTTATTATCTATTTCATAATTTGTAAAATAGTAAATAATTTTTGATATACAAACTCAAAGATTTCAAAGCGAGCAATGGCAACACTGTACGAAAAAAAAAGAAACATTTTTGTCTTCAGGGCGCGAGATTGTGCGTCGGAAATTCTAAAGATTTACTCACTTTAAAATTATTTTGCGATATTGCTGTTGAAATGAATTTTATGGTTTATGTGTGAAGAACATGATATTTAATAAATAAAGGTAACCCACAAAACGTTAAAACAACGGCCTTTTGGCGTAATGTAAAATCTGAAAGCTTTCAGTTTTTTTTATTTCTTTTTAATATTTAAATTGCACTAAAATAGACAAATTAGATCGCGTATTTCGCGACAAATTAGATCGCGTAAAATTCCAGTGCTTCGAATTACTCTTTTCAATATGCATAATAAAAGTACTGTTAAATCATTTGTGTGCTTGGTACCTAAACACGGTTCGCGAAATTCTAAAACTTTTATTGTTTTATAAAGTTTGGCATTACATTGGCAACGGTTTAATTCTAAGGTTTAGGAAACGCCATTTGCTTGTAAGTTGTACAGTAATCATATTCAATTTTACTTCAATATAATATATTCCGTTGACTTGAAATATCATGACTTTTTCTATATTCTTCAAAGATTCTTTATTTATATAAAAAAACAATGATCAGTCAACAGCGTATTGTTGGTCTTATTCCATAACATTTTGCTAACTGTTAATGAGCTTCGAAATTATTCATTCACAAAAGAACCTATCGGCAAAAAGCTGGACAAGATACTGATTTAAAGCCTCACCTGAATTGAATGTTTTACCTCGAATGAAATTTTGAAGACAGAGAAACAAATGATAGTTTGAGGGCACAATACTAGGTGAATATCAAACGCATGGCAACGCGGGAAAATCGTGAATCAAAACTGCAATAATTTTTGGTCTATGATCAAACATGTGTGTGGTCTTGTTTTCAAGCTCCTACGAAAGAACCAACAAATCAGTTCGAATGTGTACGTCGCCAACTCTACAATTTCAACGAATCCGTCTTCCAGAAATTTTCAGAGCTCATTAATCGTCTAGAAACTCCACTTCGTAAATGCACATCTGCATCGCCACCGAGAGAGCGGTTTCTAGAATGGACAAGTGGGTTTCCAGTAATATTTCTGTCATTTCACAAGACCTTTGTCGCACGTTAAGCAATATGGTTGAAAATGTTTCGCCTCGCAATTTCCTTTACAAAATAATTAAAACATCGTGCATTTCTTGTGAGAGCTTTCAGTGTAAACGTAGATCAAATAAAAGCATAACTATATATCAAAATAGTAGAAGTCTTACTTTTTTTATTGCAGTCAGTATGAAAAAATTGTTATATGATAATAGCTAATGCACAATTTTATTCAAAATGAATTTTACTAATATGCATTCTTATATATTTAGTGTATTGAATTTCTCATTAATAACTGTTTACTTTGCTTAAGAAGCATTGCTTTTTGAAGAGCCTGCATAAGCAATGCTCTTCAAACAGAATGAATTTATCTTATTCACAACGAATATATTTATTTTATTCATGTATAACTTTTAAGGCTAACAATAAGTGTAATCAAATCATTCACAGTATACATTTTGTATCTTACACTTTCAAAATCAAAGACATGTAAACATTGAGATAGGGAAATAACTAGATTCATTGTAACACTCCCAGTTGTTCTCAGCTCAGTAAAAAATTATACACTCGAATTAATCCACAGGTGTTTGTTGTAAACACATACTATTCGAGGTTAATTGTAGCTTGAGTCATTTTCTCGGTATAAAGAGCGATAACATACACGAACATTAATTCGAGTATCAGTGCGTGATAAGTTTTGCAAAAGTGAAATGTTGACGATTAAATACACTTATAAAATAAAAGCACTCAAAAGATTTTTTACTAAAATGATACATTTATATATATGTATTTGTAACTGTGAAACGAATGCAAAATAAACGTAAGTTTTACATTCGCTTGTATGCATAGTTTCCAAGACTGGGCATCACAAGCGCAACAGAAGCTCAGTGGTCTATTTCTGAAACCTCTCCCTCAGTGGCGATACATATATGCACTTGTGAATTATGCTCCTGGTAACGCTAGACTATACACAAGTTTGATAGCGTGACACGAATTATTGGAGTTTGTATGGAAAGTGTTGCCACGCGCATCATACACTTATTATCTTGTGCCTTCAGACTTGCACTTGTTTCGGTCTCTTAAAAATTTCATTCGTGGTATAACATTCAATTCAGATGAGGCCGTAATTCAGCATCTTGTTCCACTTTTCATTGATAAAGCTAAGTTCTTTTGTGAATGAGGAATACCGATACTCATTAAAATAAAGTTAAAAGTTATCTAACAAAACGGACAATAAATTAATAATTGATCATTGTTCGTTATATAAATAAATGACCTTCAAAGAACATAGAAAAAATGTGACTTTTCAGATAACTAGATATTTAAGTGAGAAATATGTCAGTGATAGCTTCTAAAATTCACAATCTTTTTTCTTTTGCTTTGGATACTTGTAAATTTAATCCAGGAACAACTCAAGGGAAATAAAATTTCTAGTTATCTTTTGCTGTATTTTTGAGTTTGTTAGAAAATTATTTAAAGTTTTGAAATTCATTCTAGAGTTTCATAAATGACTGCCAAATGGATATAATAATTTTTATAGTGTTCCTACAAATAATTGCTCTGAAGATAATTTCTCGCCATTAATAATTTAACAAGTATACAGCATAAAACTTCACTTGTATAGAATGAAACATAATGATATTCGATATCAAATTCTAATCATGAATGAAAAGTTAAAAAAAAAGTGTTTACGTAAGAAAACTTCTCGTAAAATTTGTTCACTTGTATGTTACATAAGTATATCTTCCATATGCGTACGTAAGTGATAGCAATAATATTATTTTTTCTTCCATTAAGTCAGAATTGTTATTTCAAAACGTTGACAACGTGCATATATGATAAAAATGCAAATATGGATATGATGCACTGCTATTACGTAGTTTTCTTGCATTTAATCTCAGGATTAGATTCAATCTTTGCACATTTAAAATGATCACACTCATTTGTTCGGAAAACATCCGAGAGTTTCTTGTTTATGCGTAAAGAAACGGAAAACAAAAGTACGAAGAAAGAATAACAGCACTACGTTCGCGAGGTAGCTTTCAATGTCGCATTCCAGGCAAAGCTGAAAGAGAAAAAATCACCCACACTTTATAGCTTGTTGTAAAAGTGAAATATGGCTCAGACAAGTGTACTTTGACAGTTACAAATCGGCAATCATTTCCAGCCGTAGAACATCGTGGAGAAAACAGCCAATAGTCAAGTCAACCGCTCCACTGCTGAAGAAATATGAGAAAGCATTTGATAAACGTCTTCTGAAGAAAGTTTTCGGTAGTATGTGGTTAAAATGGCAACGATAATTCAAATTGGCGCTTTCCGAAGATGGTTTATTCTCCCAAAAATTATTGTTATTAACTAGAAACAACCACAATCGATTTTGTTTGCCCATCATCGTTAAAGTGTGAGTGAGTGAAATTCCGAGATTATCCGTCGCCTAATTTTGACATTCTTCATGTTTCCCGACCCTTACAAATATACAACATTTTCTCTTTCCTTTATTGTAGCAACTCTTAAGTATGCGGTTATTTAAAATACTTTAGAAATGATATATAAGTATAAAATACCGAATGCAAGTGACTATGCATTTCAAAATATTACTTTCATTTATTAGAAGGTAAATTACCACTTCTTCGATAAATAATTGCTATATTTACCAAACAATTTCTTTTGATGAAGCTTTTACCGATACTTTTCATTAGTCAAAAGTATAGTGCTGATCTTCCCTTCTTGCTATCAGCATATTACTTGGCTGAAGTGCGAGGAAAATATGCAGTGCTACATAACACTAATAATAACTATTATTTATCGAGTGTTCAAAAAAAATTCTTATTTTAGATGTCACAAGAAAAATGAATAACACTTGTGTGTATAGAATTTAATACAGAAAAATAGCTGAAGATTCTCACAGCCCATGCATAAAAATTAGATTTATCAAATAGTTGCAGTTTATTTTGTATCTCGCAAAAAAGAAAGAAATGAATATTTAGTGATATACATAACGAACTGGATGACAAGAATGATTTAGTCGTAATTGCTATATTAAATATGATACTAATGGGTTGAGTACCGTAATATCTAGCGCAGGTAAAAAGAGAAAGCATAAGTTCTAAAGAAAAACAACTATTTATTTGACATTCAAAAACTGCTCAACTAATATATGAAAAATAACATTGTCGAATTCAGGAGCAATAAAGGTAATCAGGAAATTACATGTTTAGCATGTTGACTGCTCTGGGGGCCACCAGGCCCGACGACGCAACCAACAGTAAAAATACATAATTAGAATAAAAATCGATACCAATAAATTTTTAAATAATACCATTGTTACTATAATGAATTGACGAATAATAAATCACAAAAATGTAAATAATAAAAAAAATCTGAAAGGTTTCATATTTTAAGTCACGTCCAAAGGGGCTTTATTTTACATTTTGTGTGTTCTTTTTGTTTATTAAATATCACGCTATCAAACTATAAAATTTAGTTCAAGAGCAATATCGCGAAATAATTTTAAATGCAACATATATTTAGAATTTCCAATACATAGTCTCACGCGCTGGAGATTAAAATGTTTTTCTGTACAAGATTGCCATTGTTCGGTTTAAAATCCTTGAGTTTGTTAATCAAAAATTCGTTAAAGTTTAACAGATTGTGAAATCGATAAACAAATTCCAAATTTGAAATTTGGGCTTCCAGATGCCCATATTGGGTTAGAAACGTTCAGTATTCAAAATTGGATGGCTCTAGTTACCGTTGTTTTATCACAATGCGAGAAATATATATATATGCATTTATGTAGATTCTTCTTTATTTAATTTCTATAAACATAATACAGGGCGATAATATTTGGTAGCAACAATCTGAAAAGTGAAACAATGCTTTTAGTGAATTAAAGAGGGATATCCGATGACTCCCACCAATAAAAAGGCATTAAACACGATTATATAATTCCCTTTATCTTTTGTGGATAATATTTGAACATAATATATATCGTATAATAAAAAAATCGTGTTGACGCCATGGGTAAACCACGTAAAATGAGCGCGGCAATCAACATGTTAAATCACTTTGACTATGTAACAGCGTAACGTAGTCCTGTTGGGCATAATACCGGTTCAAGCTTTTAGGTCGCAATACATGCTGCAGGAAAATTTCGGTATGGCGAGCAAGTTCGTTTGAGCTCGCTTATTTGATATTCTTTTGACAAACGCTGCACTGAGTTTCATTATGGGAAAAAAAAATCTGGAACATTTCATTTCACATTACGCCCAAAGGGACGTTTTTATCATTTACGCACACATAGACGTTTCGAAAGCATTTGAGCTAACATCTCCCTGGGCTAAAAATACTTAAAAAGAGCGTATCTTTAGAACTTCCGACCGAAAGTCTAGCTCGCTGGAGATAAAAATGTTTTATTTCCAACAATGTTGCCAATCTCTTTGAAATCGTTGAGATTGTTAATTAAAAATTCGTTAAAGTTTTACAAAATATGAAATTGATAATAAAACAAACTCAAATTTTAAAATTCGGACTTCCAGGTGCCCATGTTCGGGTGGAGAACTACGTTATTTAAAATTGGACGGCTCTAGGTACCGTTGTTTTTTTTTTCGCAATACAAGAAACGTTCATGAATTCAGGCAAATTTTTCATTACTTAATTTCTTTAAATATAATACATGGCGATAATATTTGGTGGCAACAATCTGAAAAGTGATTCAACTCTTTTAAGTAATTCGACGCAAAATGCCGTTTCGAGACTTTTGGGCTTACTAATACCCGTATGAGCTAAAAGGAATTCTACTAACATTACCTAGTCCAATAAGGCATACTATAACCCCATAATAATAGTATTTTATATTATATTCAGGTAGGAATATCTAACCATTAATTGCTAGGAATCAGAAGTGTTCGTACAGTAAATGAAATGCCTAAGAAACCAAAAATTAAATGTTATATCCTAGAATACTAAATTTACCTTAAGCGTAATTTTAATTTTTATATAATGCAATGAACTCCTTGCTTTAAAATCGCAAATATTTTTTGTGTGTATTTTGCTCAGAAATTAATAACTGTTGAAATTTTTTGCTTAGAAAATGTGGAATTTTTATTGTTTTGATGAATGCCAACGATTTACTGAATCCGGTTTTGGAGAAATCTTTTGCATTTCTCAGCTAGCTTAATAAGACTCTGGCAGCATAATTCCGCGCTCTCAGTGTTAATTAATAATTACAAGCTTTCAGTAGATACTTTAATCAGCATGATAACTACGCTTTCTTATTTGATAATTTTAATCCCTGTTACAAATTATCTCGAATAGCATTAACAGGAGACAAAAGAGCAGATAAGTTTTCAATAGCTGTAAAAAATGCTTACCAACATTTGTTTAGTATGAATTACATTTATAATATGAACTACAGTAATCTGAACTGTCATCTTAGACACATATACTTTGTTTACATTTCAGTCTGCATATACACATATATGCCAATAATCAACTTTATCTTGCAATTCTAATCGCTTACTATCCTTACGGAAAGCTTTATTTTTTTCTTACGTTCTTGAAAGTGTTACCCAAATCGAAATCAAGAAATCGTAATATGACATTGTCTTTAAGCTCTTTAACAAGTGAATTTTAGAAAAGTATCCCAGATAAAACCGACAACAAGCGTTGCATCATCATCATCATTACCGTGCATCAAAAAGACATCAAGAGATTCTCCCTATTCAAATTCCAATCGGGAATCTTAAGGAGTGAATGACTTTTTGATGGGATGACAAAAGTCTGTGTATGTATTTCCAGAAATCGATAAAAATTTCTTTGTGTCTTTTAATTTCTCATCGAAACCGTACCGCAGTACATTTTTCCCCCTTCATGGAGATGATAACTATCACAGCTTCGATCTAACATCTTCTTTTTGCAATCGCTGATTTCGCGGAAATCTTTTTTTTTTTTAATTCTATTTTATTTATACATTGAGCATATTGCTTTAACATAAATTCTGATCCACTTAACATATCGAAATTTTATATTTAAAACTGTTTTTTTTAAAAAAGGGTCGATTTATTCTGATGATTTACTACACGTTATTTTTACGTATATTATGATGCACATAAAGATTTTATAAAATACTTTGAAACTATTAAATCAGGTTGTAAGTAAAGTTACTGAATGAAAGGAATAAATATTTTGGGAATTTAAAATGATTATAAATTATTGTTTAGGAGATATACATGTTTTTAGGCTGAAATATTTGTTTTGGGGAAATTTGCCCAGAAGGACTATTAATTTAGTTTTGGCCTTTTGCGTTGGTTGTTTATAGACAACGTTTCACTTTTCAAATTATTCCTGCCAAATATTAGAGCCGTGATTTACATTTAAAGAAATTAAATAATGATGAATCTCCATAAATGAATGCATGTTTCTCGCACTGTGATAAAACAAAGGTACCTAGAGCCGTCAAAATTTGAATATTGAACGTTTCCACTGCAACATGGGCATCTGGAAGCCCAAATTTGAAATTTGGAATCTGTTCTATTATTGATTTTATATTTTGCGAAACTTTACCGAATTTGATTAACAAACTCATCGATTTCAAAGTGAGCAATGGAAGCACTGTACAAAAAAAAAAAAAAACATTTTTGTCTCCAGCGCGGGAGACTGTGTATCGGAAATTGTGCTTATGTTAAATTATTTTGTGATATTGCTGTTGAACTGAATTTTATGGTTTAAGTGCGAAATACATGATATTCAGCGAATAAAGGTAAGACATTAAACGTTAAAACAAAACAGCCCTTTAGACGTAGTTTAAAATCTGAAAACTTTCAGTTCTTTTTTTAGTAGGAGCCCAATAGACTTGCCCCTGTATTCTTGCTTTTCCGGCAGAGTAGCGTCTTTCTAGTTTTTCATGTTACAGAAAAAATAAACCAGTTTCACACATATATACAGTGTCTCACAAAAGTGATGGGACACTTGTGCTTTACAAAAGAAAACTGTAGTAAAATAAATTTTAAAAAGTCTAAAAAATTTTTTGTGGGTGTGTTTCATACTTAAATTTAGTAACAATTATTACATGACATACATTTTCTCAAAATATTAAAATATTAATTTAATAAAAATACAATTGTTTAGAACGGAGCAAAAAGTGGCTCATATAAGTGATGGGACACTTACTTTTCCATCAAATATTTATCCAAAAATTTTACTTTTTAAAAGGTTTTAATATTTTGTTGAATTTCCTTTTACTTTTAAAACATGATTTAATCTTAGTGGGATGGATTAGACTATTTTTTTGTGATTTCTGGAGTGATTTTACCCCATTTTTCTTGAAGCACCGATTTTAATTGTTCTTTTGAAGAAATGGCGTGTTTGCGAATTCTTGATTCCAATTCTTGCCAAATATTCTCTATGGGATTTAAGGCTGGAGATTGTGGTGGTGTTTTTATTATTTCAGGACAGTTATACAGCAGCTAGAGTCTTAACGTTCAAAGCAGTGTGCTTGGGGTCATTGTCCTGGTAGAATTTAAAATCGTTATGAAGGTTCAATTTTCGTGCTGAAGATTTCAAATTTTGATTTACTATGCCAATATACTTGTACTGATCCATTATATTTTCAATAAAAACAAGATTACCAACTCCAGCGGACGACATACACCCCCATACCATAACTCCTCCTCCACCATGTTTTACTGTTGGCACCAAGTTTTTGTTTGCGAAATTCTTCCCTGGGTTTTCTCCACGCCAAGATTCCACCGACAGAACCAAATATATTAAATTTACTCTCATCAGCAAATATAACTTCATTCCAGTAATCAGAATTCTTATTTATGTTGGATTTTGCGAAAACCAGTCTGAGTTTTCTATTCTTTTCACTTACGAAGAATTTTTTCCTCGCTGCTTTACCGTGATATTCAGTAGATCGAATTACTCTTCTGATATTCTCAGGATTACCAATTACTCCATATAATGCTTGTAAATCAGCAGCAACTTTAGGAGCACTCATTTTTGGATTTTTGTTTAATATTTCGAACGATAATTCGCTTTATTCCATTGGATAACTTTGATGGTCGGCCAAGTCTTCTTTTATTCTGAATCATATGATTCTTTTTATATCGTTTAATGATATTGAAAACTGTTGAATGACTCAAGTTAACTGTCTCAGCAGTTTCTCGAATAGATTTTCCACGTTCAATATGCAAATTAATAGCTAATTTTCGAATTTCAGGCAAAGTTTCTTTTCGTTTAGCATTCATGGCTGCACAGAGCTAAAAAATACAAAAATTCCAAAACAAACTGGAGAGAAATAATGCAGATGATTTTATAAATTATTGCCAATTGCTTTTGAGTAAAAATAAAAACCCAAAAAAATATTTTTATTGCTTACTTCAGAAGATTTTTGTTGCATAGTCTAATGGTGTCCCATCACTTATGTGAGCCATTTTTTGCTCCGTTCTAAACAATTGTATTTTTATTAAATTAATATTTTAATATTTTGAGAAAATGTATGTTATGTAATAATTGTTACTAAAGTTAAGTATGAAACACACCTACAAAACATTTTTACATGTTTTTTTTAATTTATTTTATTACAGTTTCCTTTTGTAAAGCACAAGTGTCCCATCACTTTTGTGAGACACTGTATATATTAGCAGTAAAATCATCTATCTGTGTACAAAATTCCTAACAATTCTAGTTTCTTTGAATCGCATAATCGAGGAATTACGAACATGTCTTAAACACATAATGGCGTTTTAATAAACAACTTCAATGCATAAAACATTCGTCACGTAATTTACAGCTATGAATGCAAATTGAATTCGATTGCAGAGGTAGTTTTTATTTAATATTCGGCTTCTCTGATCGCAATTTTTTAATGAAATGTTCCTCAAATGCTCGTTCGGAAAAGCAGAAATGTGCATTAAATCCAGAATAATGTAATGGCTTGTTTTGAAAATGACAGTTCTTTTCAGAAATTAACTCACCGTACGCCCTTAGTAACGACCTATCCAGCTTTAATGAAGCTTTCCGCAGTCGCAGCGTGGGTCAGAACGTTTTGCAAAACAAATGACTCATTTAATGACTAACTGGGAGGAAAAAAATCGTCTGCTTAAACTGCAGAGAATCAAAAAGTGACTACTACTATTATTTTTTTTTCGTTCCTTATTTTTTCAAGCGGTAGATATTATATTCAATTTATTTTTTTGTGTTTTTTTCTTGTTTTGTTTACATTTTTCGAATTGTAGTTTTCTCGTGAACTAAACAAAAGTAATGTGCGAAGAAACATTTTTTTTAACTGTACAAAGCAGACAACGGGGATGATAAAAGAAAAATAAAAGCGCAAATGAAGGCCGTTGTTCGATTTTTTTTCTTTCTCTTTTTGTGATTATTGTTAAATTTCAGAAAACAACGCCCCAGTTATTTGCTTTTTTTTTTTGGTTCCTATCGAATTTTTTTTTGTTCCGAAAAATGTCCCCAAAAGCAGTTTTCCTGTGGTTCATTTGCTTCAGATTATTGAACAGCACCTTATGAGTTCCGTTTTTTTTTTTTTTGCACGAAACTTATTGTAATTTTTTGTTGCTAAATAGTACAAGAAGACAATGCTGAGGAATGTGAAAATGAGTGAAAAAACAAGCTTGTGACAAAGACACGGAATTTTTTTTACTGACATTCAGAGATATGTTTGCAAAAAAAAAAGATATATTTTACATAAAGTTTTTGCGAAAGGTAATTACAAAAAAGGCTGAGTTTATTAACTTCATTAGAGCTATTGCTTTTCTTTTGAAATAATTATCTTCTATAATTCTTTTCGAATTTGATAAGATAGAATACTATGCCGTTTTCAGTTCATGGAAATCTGGTTTATTTTTATTTTAAGTAATACAAAAGATAATATCTTATAAATAGAAACATCATAATGGACGCAAAAGTAATGGAATAATAAAAATTAAAAAATGTTTTAAAGAATCTGTCACATAATTGGAAGTTTTACTTTTGTTGTGTCTTAAAAATAATCCGGGCTTGTAGAAGAAAATGGGTCGATTCATATATGCCTTTAGAATTCGGTTTTATTTATTGAAGCAAATAAGCAATGGGGCGCACTACCTGGTTAATCTTTTCTTTAGTAAACGACATTGAGAAAATTTACTCTTATTTAGGGTTTTTATTCTAAAAAGATAAAGAAATTCTGCCGGAAACCTCTATTTTTTGCTGATTATGAACATATATCATTTTAGTATACGAAACAGCATAAGAATGATATAATGAAGTGACACAGGAATAAAGATATATTATTATTTTAATGAAATGCAACAAATATTGAACTGCGTTTTACTAATTAATTAACAAATAAACAATAAATGCATATTTACTTCTAACAAATATTCAACTGATATTTATTAACAAAATAGTGAACAGTAATCTAAAAATGTAATTGCTGATCACTTAATTAAACTAAAATAATTTAAATAATTACAAATATTCAATAAATTCATATTTACTTCTAACAAATATTCAACTGATATTTATTGACTAACTAATAAATGGTAAGCTAAACAATTAATTGCTAATTACTTAATTACGCTAAAATAATTTGGTTAAAATTTTTGAATAATATTTACTTTATCTTTTAAAAATACATATACATGATTCTCTTGAGTTTGATGCTTGTCCATACGTCCTTATATAGATTGTAGGGTTCTACTCTCTATCTGTTGGGTGGGATCTGTAGAATAGTTACTGCACAGAAGAAGGGTTAAAACTAACCTTTATTATACTCTTTAACTTATTTACAATGCGTCAACTCTACGCTGACATACTACGCCTCTGCTTGGGCGGCAAGTGAAACAGCAGAATCAAAGCTCAAGAATTCAACATATTAACAAGCAGTAGAATTAAACTACAGGGCTCATACAATCCTGTATCCTACAGCGTGTAGATGAGTTTAGTGGCAGCAAGATAATAGCCGTTAAGCCACGTCTAACCAGCAATAAATGTTAAACCGAAGCTTGCTTTAAAAATACGCACAGAGTTTTCCCAGACACTCTCACTTTCCAGACTTCTTCACTTTTGCGAAAACAAAGAGGCAGTTCTATATCTCCCGTTCTACTGGGCCGATTGACGAAAATCAAATTGCGTTTTTCGTGTCTCGAAAGCGCAACCTAGGATATACATTAGACTTATACATAGCATTGTAACATAGGTATTTTCACGCAAATCGGACTTTTTCTGATACGACATACATATTATTTGTTTTTAGTATTAAAAAAGGATCGTTCTTTTTTTCGGGGGGGTGAGTCACAAAATGTGCGGTTGATTTATTTTTTTTCTCATAATTCGTAGTAGAAACTTCCTTCAAATGCCCTCGTCGAGGCATCAGTTTTGCTGTTTACTTCTCTTTCCTTTAATCAACTTTCGTAGACCTTTCCTAATAAAAATTACCTTTCTGCGTTACATTGTTCTTTTCAAAGTAATACGACACTAACTGAGCTTTAGGTAAAGCTTCTTTTCTAAGACCACATAAAAGAGACTTCCTTCATTCATGGCTTCCTAAGATCTTCAGCTCAACCAACTGTGATCCAGTGGCTAAGCCTAACTATTTGTCTGAATGGGTTCCCTACTTCTCGTTAGCCCCTATTTAATGAAGCGGTCGGAATTCTGTCGCTGTGAGAGTTGATTAAATTTCCGTCTTTGATGACGAGTGGCAACAGTTGAAGAGATTCACCTAAGCTTGACATCTGTGGAATGAATAAATAAAACTGCAATTCTTCTGCCATTTTGTCTCTTCAATTTGAAAAATAATGCAGCAGGAGTATGTTTATAATGAAAGGAGATTATTGCATAGTCTTACGAACTTAATCGTTCACATATAAATTAATTCGAAGTTAGTTTCGACTTTTTTCAAGTGTTAGCAGATTCTTTACTTTAGATAAAGATAACGCTTCCAGCATGGAAATAACAGTACTTGTATATTGTCAAGATTTATTATTCATCAAGTTTCCTTTTTTTAAATAAATATTTAAATAAAAATAAGGAGAAATTAAATGAAAATCAGAAAGCAAATAATAAATAATATTCAATAAAAACTAGAATAATTTAAAAAAAACATGTCTTTAGAATTTCCGATACAGAATCTCGCGCGCTAATATATATATATATATATATATATAAATGTACGTGTTGCCATTCCTCGCTTTGAAAACTTGTTGAGTTTGTTAATTACAAATTCTTTAATGTCTGACAAAATGTGAACATACAATAAAACAAATTCCAGATTTCAAATTAGGACTTTCAGATACCTATATTCGGTGGAGGATTACATTATTCAAAATTTGACTGCTCCTAGATACCGTTGTTTTATCACAATGAGAGATACATACATTGACGCAGATTCTTTATTTCTTAATTTCTTTAAATATAATACAGGCTTGTAATATTTAGTGGCGACAGTTTGAAAAAACTGTCAACGCAAAATGTCAAAACGAAATTAATAGGCCTTCTGGGCTAACATCAGCTGGGATAAAAAAAAAAAAAAAAAAAAAAAAA
>KK117381.1:166983-180718 GCA_000611955.2 Stegodyphus mimosarum
ACTCAAATAATTAAAACAATCACTTTAGAAAGAGTGAAATTTGATGTGCAGGATGATATATAGATATGAAATAAATACGCAATTTTAATGACTGGAAATGTAATATTCAAAACTTCACTAAATGTAAACTAGTATACTATTCAGAAATTAGAAAAAACAGAATGAAAATCGGAGCAAGTATACCTAAATTAAACTCTGAAAACGATTATATATTCCATAGGTAAGGTTCGACTAGATTATTTGAGTTATTGTAAAGTACAGGAGAGCTATCTGTCTTAGAGAGGGCCTTCGTGGAGGATATTCTAAGGAAAATGTCTCGCATTTCCGTAAGCGTAATGGCAAACGGCACATTGAGTTGATTAATGTTAACGAATTTCGCTTACTGCGCATGCTCAATAGTATACCGATCGCGTGGAAGAAAATACTGGCGAATAAAAACAAACAACCCTACACAAGCATGTTCGTCATGTAGGCCTTAGCGACTCTTTACGATTGCAATTACTATGGACACTTTTTTTGTGCTCGTTGCACTTGCTTCTGTTTCATTTCCTTTTGGTTTAATTTGTTCATAAACATTACATTTAATATCAGTTATTTGTAATAATTTCTTTGGCTTTAATTCAGTAATTTAAACTAGATATATTCCTTAAGTTGTTAAAGTATTTATGAATAATCGATAGTATGAAATAATCGATTGCTTTTATTCCTCAGAAGTACAATCAGTAAACAACATCATGTAATGTTTCCTGTTTTGTAATCCTTCTTAAACGAAAATTTGGGAGTTTACAATTGATATTTACACCTAAGTAATGAAGCAACGTACAACCTAACAAGTTTTAAAACCCCGAACTGTTTACATCCAGATAACAGAACATCAACCATATACCATATTTATCTTCTTTTAAAATTACGCCAAAGTCGTGATTGCTCCATATTCTCTTCTGGGCATGCACAGTGTACGTAATTCGTTTAAAATTGTTCAACTGAATGTGCGGTCTGCCATTACGCTTCCCGTAACACGTGGAAAAGTCACGAAATCCAACAAACGAGACACCTCGTTCACCTGGGTGCGAATGCAGGTCAAGCTACCGGTATTCAACCATCTTAATCACACGTTAATGATGGAGTTCTATACAATGACATAGAAATTGTATTGCAGCTCAAACGTTTCATTGGAAGTAGCCTTTCAGCAAGAATATAAAATTCCATGTCAATATCAGGTCAGTGCGAATAGCAGAAGACTAATATGTATCTTGAGCGTTTTTGCCTTAATCAAAGCGGAAATCCGATGCAGAGAAAACATTATACTCAGTCTTGCAACTTGAATGTTGCCTTAAGTTGCTAGCTTTTAATCGCACACTGACTAATTATATTTATTAACTAAGAAAAGCAATTTAAATTAAGTTATGCTTTAACAATCACTTAAACTTGGCTTAACAATTTGGAAAAAAAAACTTTAACTTTTAATCATTTTTAATTTCAGCCATTTTTTTTTATTTCTAGAAGAATGCTTGACGAATGTTTTTGTAACTGTAGTTTTTGTAATTATATAAATAACGGCTTGGACTCACACTTTCCAATGAAAATTTAACCACAAGTGCATTTAGTGGAGAAACAACAAAATGTTTCAAAAACAATTTTAATAATTTTCTATCATAAAAAAACGGAAAATTATCTATAATTTTCACAAAGCGTTTTAAATTCTGTGTCCAATATTCGCATAAATTTTCGTAAAAATAACATTTATCGAAAATATATAGATTTCTTTAAAAATTAACAAATTTTTTTCCTTCGTATTTTCCTTTTATATTTTCGGAGATTTCAATAAAATGTAAAGAAATGCAGAGGAATTGAGGCAATGTTCAAAAGAAACATTAAACTGAACTTTAAAATGAAAACAGTGAATATACAATCAGATATGATAATTTAAGGAAAATAATTTTTAGCTGCGTATATCCGAAAGGTATCAGCATTTCTTTCTTTCCTGATTTAGAAGTTAACTAGCATGTAGAACAATTTATATAAAAACTGAAAAAGTACCACACAAATCCAGAAAAATATCGATGGTAAAGTAAACTATATTACAGCTACTTTTAGGAATTATCTGTTTATAAGTGATTTGCCACAGATTCTTATTTTTAATTTTAATATTTTTCATTTGGATACCAAAGGCGTGTTTTAGGCTTAAGCACATTTTCCCATCTTTTATATAGCTTCAAGCAAGTGTTTTGCGTGTGCAAAGTGTTCATTACTCGAATCAAAACATGCGGGCATAATAATTTTGCTCATTTGTAAATCGTATATAATGATTACAGAATATTATATTGAATATAAATTTGCATTTTCCGGTTAAGGAATTTGAACAATCAATTTCAAGATTTACTTACACTCAATTTCCAAACACATTTATCATTTTATAATGTTATGCAGTCGTATAATAAGTGTTCATACTCTTGGTAGACATTAAGTAAATTATCCTTGATTCTAATATAACAAGCCTTGAAAGAGGAGCAAAAGACCCTTTTACTTAAAACTAAG
Organism: Stegodyphus mimosarum; assembly: GCA_000611955.2. Taxonomy (NCBI): domain Eukaryota; kingdom Metazoa; phylum Arthropoda; class Arachnida; order Araneae; family Eresidae; genus Stegodyphus; species Stegodyphus mimosarum. The sequence goes on from KK117381.1 coordinate 169,522, forward strand.
ACGAATAGAAGGCACACCTGGTGCTTACAAATCAGCCAAACACGTGTGGCAATATAACTTAAAGAACACTTAGTTCAAATGTAAAGTTAAATTTAGATAAGCTAATAACCAAAGGCTATACACAGGTCAGTTTAACGCGAAGTTATCTCACTTATCTAAACAACGCCGAGATTTAGTATCGACGATTATAATGCAAGGACAATGACCACAAATCTTGTTTGATCAAACAAACTAATAACATAGACTCGAGAGGCAAAATACACTGTCAAACAATCTAAAAAACCTCACTGTAAATACTAAAGAAACAATTTCTATTCTGGTGGGAAAACCGAAAAGCGAATTGACTGTAAAGATCCAAAACATAAAATAACTGGTTAATTAACATAAAGGAACTTTACGAATTTAACGAATTTGTCTACGGCTTGGATTTGGTTTTCGAATGCAGAAAACGCTCGCTTATGAATATTTACCAGATATGCAATGGGTATGGAATGTAAGGGCCTGCCAGATATTCCAGATAATGTAAGTATATGCTATTTTATTAAGCAATTCACAAGAGCATTCCTTTTTTTATCCGAGCAGCTTTAGAGTGCTTATTACCCCCACACCTAATATTGCATAAAGTGAAAAACGAATATAAGTGTTTGACAGAAAAAACGATATCCAAATTAAACCATGAAAGCTTAAGCCGCTTCCATGGTTTAATTTGGATTGGTTAACAAAGTTTCAACTACACTGGTAATTTCAAGAAAAATCTATAGAATTTGAATTTCTTTCGATTCCCCTAACGATGATCTTAAACATTTTCTAGAACATCTTCGAAATTCGGACTTATGTTACTGTTTCACATTTAGAATTTCAGCTAGAGAAATCGTCGTATCTCCCTCTTGTCCACTTCATGCATGGTAAGACATTTCAACAGTTCGGTGGAAGCATGCATTTCTCGGCTACCTGTTCGAGAGTTCTTAGGACACTCAAATATTAAAGCGCCATTCAGGGTAAAAGTAGATTTATTTCACATCGTCCAAAATGCGATCCGTTTTGCAATAGGAAACTGCAGCTATTTGAAATAAAGTTGTAATATATTGCAGTTTCAACTTGAAAAGTGTGAACTTTACGAAGACCATTGCATTTCCAAATACTTCTTTCTACCACAGAAAATTCGTAGTTGAGTTCGAAGTGAATATATTAAAAATGCTGCATGACTTGCATAAAGTGCTGGTTTTCAATCTGCATAATTTTTTTGGTAGTTGATTTTTCATTTATTCAATGAAGTGATTTCTTTTGGAAAAACTTAGTTTTCAGGAGGTTTAAAAAATATTTTATTAAGACTGCTTCTGCGTAATGTTTTGAGGAGAAAGGAAGTGCTAAATTATTTTTCATCGTTTTTAAATAGTTTTTTGCACATAAACATAATTTAAAATGACTGATGCCAAAACGGTTATGCCAGTAATTCTTAAAATTTAATATTTTTGCCTTAACATCAAAGAATCATTTGAAATAGTGCAAAAAGAATCAACTTTTTTCCTTAATAGTTTGCAGTTTACGTCACTTATTTAACAGACATTTTTTTAACAGACAGCGGCAGACATTCCAAGCCTATCGAGCTTTGGAGGGAACATTTCAGATTATTTTCAGGGACTGTTCAGACATTCATGTCACATATGGGGAACGTTATAACAGCTTGAGAACGCAGCTTGTTTAATTACCAAAAACCGAAATAAGGGACTCAGTATTATTGTTTAATACATTTTATTACTAGTATATCACTGAGTAATTTTCTCTTTTTGTTCGATGTATCCGTTAAATAGTTTTCACTCACAAAAACAGTAAACTAACGTCAGAACTCAAGATAATTTGCTTAGGAAAAGGCAGGCTTAGTAGGTATGAACTCTCATTCCTTATGGTACAAAAAAAAATAAACTGGACAATGGAATCTGGATACTAATACATATGAATAAAGGCGAAATGCCGTTTGACAGTTAACTGAATAGCTGGGAGAGAAAAGAAGTTTCACAATGCCGAAATCACTGGGTACCTAATATTTTATCGCATTCTCAAAGATTTGCTTTTAAATAAGCATTTCAATGATGGCAAACTTCCCTTTTACTAATTCTCTGAAATAAATACACTGTACGTAATAGATGAATAAGAACAAAATCTAGTTCCATTATTCTAAAGATATCGCTGAAAACATCTCTGTTTGAACGAAAGAAAGGGGAAATGTGATAAATAAATATTATCGCTTAAGTAAATCAGCAAAATTAATAAAGATAACGTACATTATGTCGCTGTGCAGAAGATTTTGCATTAATCATACCGGAGAAAGTTTTTTTATTAATGTTCTTAGAGCTAAATGATATGAAGTCCTAGTTTTCATGCTGCAAGATGCGGTGGTTGGGTGTTACTAAGGTGAAAAAAAATCATTTAAATTATTTGGCATTGGAAAGATATTAGAAGAGCAGAACAAATTGTTGTAGTAAGATGATCATATTGCTGCTTTCTCTTTTTTCTCTATTTTTGGAGGAAAATATAAATAAATAAACAAAAAAAAAAGGTAAGCAAACATTGCAGAGTTCTCTACCGATTTAGAATAAAGATTAGGTTTCTTCTAAAAAATAAAAAATAAATAAAGAACAAATTATATCAATGCAAAATGTACAGAGGATTAATTGAGCAACAGTTGACTTCTTGGAATGGGCCACACATAATATTTCATAAAACCTTTGCATCAATCACCCATACATTCAATGGAGTGTTCAACCATAAAAGATGCTAGCAATGGCCTTTCCTCCATCGTGGCAGTTTTTGACAGTTTCATGGCATCATGGCAGTTTTCATGTATCTGAGGGAAAGTAAATGTGCAGAGACAGCATGCCCTGGGGTAACGTAAAGATTTTCAATAAAATTCAATTCGGGAACTACATTAGACATTCCATATGAGAAATGCCTCACTCTCCAGGTACTCTTTAGTGATGTTAACTCGATGAGGACGAGCATTACCATTCACACGGAGGAAACATTACTTTTTCTATTTTGCAGTATATCCCTTCCTTTTACAGTAAAAGCAAAGAAGCTTCTTCTGACTTGCAGAAAAGGCAATACTGTCTTTTATTAAGCAAAGATTATAACTTTTGAGTCCTGCAAAGTGCTTCCGCATTTATAAGTCACGTAGTATTAACCTCTCACTGGTTAAATTCCCTGGGATGATTTTTTAATGTAACTTTTACAGTTTGGTGGAATCAACATTCTGGTGGAATCAACATCGAAATATAAACTATTGTATGCCAGTCACTTACTTTCGTGCCAGATAACTTCGAGAATCTTATCTAAGTTAAAATGGAGCAGTTACTCAAATTAGGTACCAAGAGCTACTTCGTATTGCCACATATAAAATACGCAACGTGAACTCCGCTGTCGTGTAACAATACATACCGCTTGAACTCCGCACAAGAAATGACATATTAAGGCAGTTGTAACTTTTATCTACCTCTCAACAGGGCCCAGCATGATCTCAATGAATCATTTTCATGTACAAATTCTATTTCGAAAACTATATTTTTCAGTCGCCTCCACCTGCTCTAACTTCCAACCAAGTATTTTTTAATCTCCCTGCATATACAGATGAAGGTTAACCATGAATCTGACATTTTGTTACCAGCAGTATATTTTTGCTCTTTATACAACATAGTTTTTTGACTAATTTGTCTTTGAGTATCCCGTATGCCAGTATATATATACGCAAGATATAAGAAAATACGATAGCTGCTTTAAAAAGTAACTGGCGGTCTCAAAATAAACATTCTAAATTTGGTATATCCATCTAAATTCATCTGTTCTCCCAAATCCGAGATTTTTCTACGTTACGTAACGCTACTGAAACGGACAACCAAAACGAACACCAACCAATCATAGCTTGTCTTTAGAATCGCACCTACGCTAGTATAAATACTCTGGCAAGCTAATTACGTCACCTTCTTCTGCTAGCTTCTACCTTGCTATTAGCTCCTCACTTTGCTTTCCCGTCTAAAATGATGTCGCCCCCGTTAATCTGTGTATATGAGGAATTACTGTAATTGTTTATGATCAAAAGACATACTCTTTACGAAGAATGATTTCTAATGTGTCTAGAAATAAAAATAGTAATTAGCTGAACTCGACCGCCTCTCCACTCGACCATTGAAAGCTGTTAAAAGTAGAGGTGTTAACTGCGCATCAAAATATCCATCCTCGGTTACGAAGACTGCAAGCTGATTCTTCTTCTATGCTCCCCGGGATCATTACATATAATTACATATATATATATTCCAGAGTTCATTGCAAAAAAATATCCCAGATTTGGAGATTTATTAGTTTTTACTTACAACAGTCAATTTCTAAATTTTAAAAAAATCTGAAGTATGTATTACATTAATAGAAGCTATTCGACGAACAAGTTACAGAAAAATTAAAGTAACAGATAATTTTTTAAATACAATAGCATTTATTAAAGCTTGCTATTTTTAAACTCTTACAACTTTTTTGACAGTCTTTCGTAATGCATATTTAATTTTTTATTTTCACTTAAAGCTTGACATCTATAAGCATTTAACTTACCTATAACCTTCAACGTAATAACAGTATTGACTGTCCTGGCTTTGTGGAAATCTACTCTGCACCTGTACTCTCCGGCGTCTTCCTCTTGCACAGGATCTAATTGTAGAAAGGCTGGTCTGTTGATCATATTAAAATAGGCACGATGATCTAAGGTTGATACCGCTACCTGCCTGGCTTGCTCAAGAGTCCCTTGACGAGCATCTAAGGTATATATTGGCGATGGAGCCTCGTCTTTATACCACAAGATCAGTGCAACACCATCGTCAGCTGAAGGGGGCGATATGTCGCAAGGCAAGGCCACTTTTCCTTTCACGACGGCCGTGTACAAAATTGAAGCTGGAATAAGAGAAGAAAAAAAAATCAAGTCTCTTATAAGGCAACATTCTATATTTTTATAATCCATTTCATAATTATCTTAAAGCAATAAGGATCTTGAGCAACTGATAAGATCATAGGCATCTTTTAAGAGACGAAATAATATTGTAGGATATTTTATCCCTCCATAATGTTTCCTTTCGTGGAGTTATTGCAAAGCACGTCTGGCTAGCAGTCGAAAGGTCCGGATTTCGAATCCTGGTGAGGAGTTGCTCATTTCTTCAGTTTCTATCTCTAAAACAATCAAAATACCTGATGACTCCTATAAGTTATGCCTTTACAGCATCGCTTTAGCTACGTCTTTTAATATCAATAAATTAAAATTTTAAAGGGAAGTAAATGAACTACTAAATGTCTTTCCTGAACGGAGGAAAAGTTCGTGATTATACAGTCTGATGAAAATTTTCAAAATTGTACGATTTCAAAATCTTTCATCGTTGAAAAGAAAAGAAGAAATACATCTTTAATTTCCTAAAAATAATTTTATTGAATTAGAAAAAGGCAAAATGCGACATTTTTGAAAGATATTTCAAATATTCATTAGAACTGATGAGAAGAATATTTATTAGATTAAATATTTCTTGAAAATTACTAAGCAATCGCTCAAAAATACGGTTCACAATCCAGAAGTTCTAATTAACGCTGATTCATTATGAAACAAATTTCTAGAATGAAGAATAAAACCAACTTACAAAAATAAAAAAATAAAAGTACGGATTTCCTAAACTAAATTCCACAAATCAAAAGAGAAAAATTATAAAAACCGCAGCATTTTTAAAAGCAAATTATTCCATTTAATCTTTTCATCTTTTCCATTTCCCTTACTTCTGTCGAACTATCACGAGCGAAAAGAAAAGCAAGAGACTAGTTACAGGAACTACATACATTTAACGCTCGTATTTGACAAGATTGTCATGTTTAACTTTTGTAACACTGTTATCAGCGAGATCTTGACTAGTGGTCCAGTGGGAATTATCAACTCTTGTAATTAAATAAGAAAATCGATACTTGCTTTTGCATGAAAAGAGAGAAACTCGTTTTCTTCCATGTCGTTTTTCATTTTTAAATTCGACTCAGCGTAAATATGAAAATCTGAAGTTAGCTGCGGAAAAGTCTTTTCCGTGAAATATTAATAACGGAAAAAAAAGGAAAATTTATTAAAAAGTTCCCAACACTTTGTCTTAATCCGGAAATGCTATCTGTACCTTCTTAATTGAATACAGTAATGGAATAATGTCCGTTGCAGCAATCTGAAGCACGTGCAACTGCCATCCGCTAGGAAATGAATTAAAACAATTGACTTTCTTGGGGATACTCTTTTCATAACCTTTAATTAATGCGAACGTGGAGGAAAATGAAGCGTAAAATATTTATTTGGAATATTTTGGCTGTGGATGGTTATTTTTTAAACCTTTTCCTTTCACAATAATGACATTCAAGCAAACCTCACACAGTACTTTGCAGCTTTTTTTTTGTTTGTGACTTTTAATTATAATATGAGCATTTCTACGTTTCTGTGATTTCTGTTCAAAATTTTTTAAATTAATAAATCAGTTTAGGGCACATACTGGAACTAAATATCTCAGTATTTGGACAAAAGCAGTTAAAACAATAATGACATTCTTCTGGAAACAGGTAAATGGAAATATTAATTTGCTGCTATCATTATTTTCATAACAGCGACTTGAAATTATTTGACTAAATGAATCATAACCGTAGAGTTATTAGAATATATCCTAATGAAATATATCCTAATGAAAGTTTGAAAGCATTGAAATTTTAGGTAGTTTTGAGACAGAAGGCAACTGTCCATGCATCCACTTCTACAGAAAACATAGCAACGGTTATATGGCTAGGCATGAAGTCGACTAGAGGTTTGGTAGCTTTCCGAGATATTGCAGTCTATGCAGCTTATGCCACAGTTCATCTGTCGCACAGCTGGCGGATATTATCGTGCCAATTTCTCTGCAGTCATTAAATACACTCACGTTTGTGAAAATTGCAACACCATGAAGGACTTACGCGAGTGAGCTGAAATTTTCAGGAAATGCAAAGTAGCGCATGATATGCAAATGATTAGAATTGCAAATCCGTAGCGCATGCGTATGCTGAGCAGCGCCCTCTGAACGGCTGATGGATCCGAATAAATAGACGGCTGTAGCGAGGCGTGTATGGTTATCGGTGGTTATCTGCTAGTGGTAAACGTTAACTCAATCTGTACTTATGCCTCGTCGACGAAAGAGAGCGAGATTTGAACAACTTGCAGAGTTTGAACGAGGGAGAATCATCGGCCTTCGTGAAGCTGGATTGTCGTATCGTGCAGTAGCCTCTCGTGTGCAGCGTAACAGCAGCACAGTGATGCGCGTTTGGAAGCAGTGGACGGACGAGTGTCGGACAACTCGGAAATCCGGGAGTGGACCCCGAAATGTGACGTCAGCTCGCGATGATAGACACCTGGTCCACATGGCGCGGACGGACCGTACAGCTTCCTCTAGACAATTGGCAGCACTGTGGTCAATAACTACAGGTGTTTCATTGTGTGCTTCATCAATTCGTAGACGTCTGCTGCAGTGTGGACTGCGCGCACGGACTCCTTTATACAGGATCCCCCTCCCTTTATACAGGATCTACAATTGGAGAGGGTTGGACGGACCTGGTTTTGTCCTTCTTTAATGTATCAATTCATGCTGGAGCTCTTGAGATCCTGACTGAAGAGAGCCTGAGTGATCACCGTTATTTGCGCCTAACTTATGATACTGAAATTTATACAGCTTCTAGGACTGTCATTACGAGGGATGTTAATAGAATTAAAAGATTTTGCAAGGGCATAAATCAAAAGATACAAAAATTTAAATTGAAACTTGACAGATGCAACAACTCTGAAGATCTTGATTGCTACACCACGAGATTTTTCGAGGATATGTCTAAAGATGTGGAGAAGAAGCTGAAGGCTAAACAATATAGCAATGGAAACATTTCCTGGTGGAATTCACAGCTGGCTCTAATGCGGCGTAGAATACGTGCTTTAAGGAAAAGTTCACAAGTCCCTGGTATTACTGATGATAAACGGCTGGAAAGGAAAATTATGTATAAGAAAGAATTGGCAATCTATAAACGAACTATAAGGAAAACCAAATTTGAAACTAAGAAGAGATTTTTCATCAACAATTTAAACTACCATGAAGGATTTTATCGTATTGCCTCTGACAAGGTCAAGTCAGCTACAGTTCTGAATAACCCCCTACAGAAAGGTGACTTAATGGAGCTCAACCGACAAGCTATCTCACAGGTACTTAAGCTTGGCACCTACGAAAGAATCTCGCTTGAAACTGAAGATATCGATGGAGGACTTGTTAATGATTCAGACATTACGCAGGCGGAGGTTAAAAGTGCAGTCGACCAGTTAAGGAAACGAAGTGCTCCAGGACCTGATCTGTTTAGCCCTATATTTGTGCAAATTTTAATATATACATTTTTAGGTATTTTTACTCAACTTTTTAATTTATGTTTTAGATTTGGTATTTTTCCTCGCTGCTGGAAGTTGGGACGTGTAGTTCTAATTCCTAAACAAAACGGAAATTTAAGACCTATCGTCCTCCTTGGTGTCTTTGGCAAAGTTTACGAAAAAATTATTGTAGAGAGGCTAAGATATCATTTAAATATTAACGCCTTACTTAGTCGTCGACAATACGGATTTTCTGCAGGTCGTTCGACCGACGATGCTCTCTATGATGCAATAAATTTTATAAGAAAACATAAAGAAACTCAACACGTTGTTCTGCTCTCCTTGGATGTGTCCTCGGCTTTCGACTCTGTGCAATGGCGATCTATTTTACAGACTCTCAAGGAATTAAAAGCACCAAGGAGTATAATTCAATGTTATGCCAGCTATTTTTCTGAACGCAAAATAATCTATAATGCCTTTGAAAAGAAAGAGGCCCAGGCGGAGCTGGATATTTTTATTGGATGTCCACAGGGCTCCTGCAGTGCCCCCCTGCTCTGGAATATTATTTTAAATAAAATCCTTGTATTGGATTTCCCTGAAGACATTGAGCTGATCGGCTATGCCGACGACCTGGTTATCTTAATTAAAGCGCCATCCCTTGCAAAACTTGAAAATCGTTTTGATATAACAATGGATAAACTGGAAAGATGGCGGGTTGGCGAGGGTCTGGAATTTAACATGTCAAAGACTTCAGCAATTATGTTTCCAAAGGGCGGAGCCAAAACTAGACCACCACAGTTGAGATATCAAGGAAAAAGAATTAAATTCAGAGACTCTCTCAAATATCTCGGAGTTGTAATAGATCAAAAATTAACCTTTGCAGAACATTTCAAAAACATACACAGACTTTCCGATAATATACTCCTTTATTACAAGAGATCTTTTCCAGCTGATACTCTAGCCACCAAGGCTCAGACATTGAAGGACATCTTGAACAACGTGATCATGCCTAAGATCTTATATGGAATCGGAGCCTGGGGATCCAGAGCGGGGGAATTGGTCAGATTGAGGAATAAACTAGACTCGATACAGCGGAGCTGGTGCCTGTCCATAACACGATCTTTCCGTACTGTATCCACAGAGGTGCTCTGCGTTCTCGCCGGCACGCCACCCCTTTCAATTATATACAAATTCTTCTATGAAAAATTTTTATTGAGAACCAGTAGACTGGATTTTAAACTATATAATGATGTTTTAGTAACTAGACATATGTTTGAGAAATTTTATCCAGGCCTTTTACACCCAACTGAATTTTATGCTATAGATTTTGATTGTAACATTCCCACTGTCAGCGAAATTGATGTGTATACTGACGGGTCGGGGCAGGACGATAAATATGGAGCTGCCTTTGTTATATATTATTATGGAACTGAAATTGCCTATGAATTGTACAAATTAAACAATTATAATTCCGTATTTCAGGCAGAATGCTGCGCTCTTTTAAAGGCACTAAATTGGATCCAACATAACTTAACCAGTGTCTACTCGATAAATATTTATTGTGACTGCATTTCAGTTCTTCAGTCCCTGTCCTCGACCCGTACCAATAATTATTTGATTTTTGAAATTAAAGAAATTTTTAAATTCTTGAATCGCAAAATGAATATACAGCTACATTGGGTAAAGGCCCATGTTGGATTTACAGGCAATGAAAGGGCTGACGTGCTGGCCAAACAGGCTGCAATCGATGAAAATACAAATTATATTGAAATCTCAGGTTCAAAGAGCTACGCAACCAAACATATGAAAAAATTCTATATGGAGATCTGGTCGTCACAATGGCGTCAATCTGAGAGATGCGCGGGATTATTACAGAACATCGAAATTAAAAAAGGTATGCCACTCTTTTCAAATATAGATGTTAACCAATTTTTAACTAGACATGGTAGATTCCCCGCGTACCTCTCCAGGTTTAAACTACAAGATACCGACTACTGTGCACTTTGTCGGGTGCTTGGGAACGCGGAGCATTATCTACATTCATGTCCTCTGTTGGATGACATAAGGAAAAAGCACCTGGGTGAGGGGCCAATGAATCTGGAGAAACTTAAGGGATTTGCCAAGGATGCCATGTCTTTAATAAATAGTAATAGATCTGTCTTTGGCATCCAAATATGATTTTATTTATTTATTTATTTATTTTTTTTGAGAGGGAGACCCTTTTAAGATCATTTGGTCTTATAAAGACTAGGCTGATCGGGCCTCCCCGCATTTCACATTTCACATTTCACAGGATCCCCCTAACGCACGACCATCGCCGCCTGCGGCTACAATGGGCCAATCAGCATAGAGACTGGCGTGCTGATTGGCAGCATGTCGTGTTTTCTGACGAATCCCGCTTTAATTTGTGGTACCATGATGGCCGCATTCGTGTCAGACGCTATGCCGGTGAACGCCACCTTCCGGAGTGCATTATCGAACGCCACAGTGGACGAACACCCGGAGTTATGGTCTGGGGCGCCATAGCATATCATAGACGATCTCAATTGCTACGAATTGTGGGCAATCTGAACAGCAACCGGTATATCCGTGAAGTTCTACAGCCCGAAGCTGTTCCCTTCCTTCAAAGCTTGCCAGGCGCTGTATTTCAACAGGACAATGCCCGCCCTCATACTGCTCGGATTGTTAAATCCTTCTTTGCAGCGCAGCAGGTACAGCTTCTTCCTTGGCCTGCGTGTTCCCCGGATATGTCGCCAATTGAACATGTGTGGGATGTCATTG
>KK117381.1:180795-193507 GCA_000611955.2 Stegodyphus mimosarum
AGCAGCACTTTGCGGCGCGTGGTGGCCACACAAAATACTGATTCTAATCTCTTGTTCTTGTTTGTTTGCTTTGAACATTTAATCATTTATTTGTACCACTACCACTCAACTGTGTATTAAATTGCATTCAATTATGACGATTCCTTCTTGGTGTTGCAATTTTCACAAACGTGAGTGTATATGTCTTCAGTTATGAGAGATCTGGAGAACATGCCGCCGTAATAGCGATTCGAATATCCAGTGCCTAGAAAAAACGATAAACAATATGTGCAATATATATCTTCGCACTGTTTCCTTTAAAGGTGAGGTTAGGAAGACTCCGAAGGTGTGGCATAGCAAGGAGAATTAAAAACCTCAGCAATGTAATAGCAGTTGGCTTAAGTAATGGATTTGTGAACTAGAGATGAAGGGGAAGTATATTCCCAACGTTGCTCCAGAATATTCGTCTAGATAATGGGCCGGTAATACGATGAAGAATGCTTGCTTTCAAAGTTTGTTCCCCTCGGTGCTCCGTTAATAAATGCTTCAGTAAGATTCTGAAAACAAGAGCTGGATTTTTAAAAAAAGACAGCATAAAGCCTGAAATGTGTTTATGAGTGTCATTTAATTCATAACTGCAGACACTGATTCTTGTGCTGCTGCAGTGTCCTAATCCCAAATAATGATGCCCATCTCACTCACCAATGCAAATATGTCTGTCATCTCTCAGAGCTGTAGCTAGGGTTTTCAGCTCTCGGGCAAAAATGAAGATTTCACACCCCTCCTGTTTGTCAAAAATGGAAAACATTTCATTCCAAATTTTTGTACATCAGTTTGGTTCCTTCTGGATACGAAACCCAAGTGCAGGTATCCCTAATTATGACACTGGCATCTTTGGCACTGGTGAATGCAGACCACTGAAACCCAGCACATTGCATTGCGTGACTCTACTTCACTTATCGATTGCTATACTACTGCAGGATTTCATAACACATCTTGGATGTCGCCCAGCGCGAACGCTTTTTCACGATTCAATAATCCGCAGCAGCTCTCTAGCAGAGTATGAAATTCTTAGTCCACTGAAGATATTAGACTCCACCCAATAAAAGAAATGCTTTTGTCAGTTGTATTGAGCCCTGCTGGCGAATGCTTCATAAAGGACTGTCCGACATTAAGGAACTAGTTATACCCCAACATTAAGAAAAACAACTTTTTCATTCCCTTTCTTAAGAGGCGAAGAAGATCCAAATAAATGAAATGCTTGAAAAGTCATGAAATTTAAATTTTCCTCCTGCACTCCATTTTTTTTTAATATGAGATTATGAATTTTCGCCAAGGACAGGGTTGTTATAAAAGCAAAATTTACAAATAAGACATTTGGTTGAAACTAAAAATTGCTAATTTCGCCATCCAGAAAGTGTAAAAACTTCATACACAAAATAAACATCAACACTGGAATTAGGAAAGCAGCTATTTTGACCGCAAATGAAATGAAATTTCTTATTTATTTATTAAATATTTCGATATTTTTTGCTTTTTCTAAGTAAATACCAAGTTGACAAAATAATTTATTTGGCGTGTTTTAAAGGGTTATTTTTTTAATTTAACTGTATATACCTAGAATTACGACTAACACTCAGTTTGGCTATATTTTCGTATTTAGTAGAAGGCTAACAAGGCATGGCGCTGTAGTCTTGTTAGCCTTGTAGCCTTGTAGCGTCTTGATCGCATTTGTTTGGGTTTCTAGTTTATTTTAATTCCAATTACAGTTCGACAGCTGGTTGGAACGGAAGTGGTGATTCCCGCCTCCCTAAATGGTAATGTCCTAAACAGTTTTCATATTTCGTATTTGTATAAATGTTTTAGCAAGTTCCTCGCCTTGTTCTGTGTTGCGCAGCGCCTTTAAGCTGGCTTGCAGTTGTTCGAAGTTTCTGATGACATTTTCTAATATCTATTTTTATTATGAATAATGATATTAGCAAGGTTGGAATAAAATATCTTTCAGAAGAAAAAATGGTGAATGTTTTGCAAGAATTTTCTGATGACAATCCAGATTCAGAAATTAGTTTAGAAAGATCTAACACAAAACTTCTTTATTATTTGATGAATACTGGATTATTCCAACTTCAGCAATTGAATCCGATTCAGCATATGATGGTATTATTATTCCTTCTAATGAGATATGCCACAAGGCTTCACCATCTCATTCCAAGGAAGAACAAGATACTCCTTCATTATTTCCATATTGTGCAGATTCCAAAACTAAAATTCTAACAAAGGAAGTTGTGGAGGTCAAGGATTTAGCCGTGAAGAAGAATTTAATCCGGAATAAGATAATAGTCATGGTTAAAAAAGACGACAAAGGCGTGGAGCAAGGCGTAGTCGAAGACAAATTAGATGTTATGAAAATGAAGAAATTTAATGAAAACAGGAAGAAAAAGGAAAAACAATGTTACAGTAGGGAAAAAAATTTATTTCAGCAAATTCTATAGGTAGATTTTCACTTCAAAATATTGCGCATGAGTCAGGAGGGCCAACTACGTTTTCTAAAAGGAGTGGGTACACAAGTACAAAATATTGGGAAATCAAAATAGAAGATTGTTACTTGAAGAGAAAGACAGTTTTAGTGTTATATTTTATATTCATTTCGCTTTCGGCATCCAAAGAAATTTCTGTTTTGAGTTCATGGTCTACGGTTCATGTCCTGGGGCACAAACGTCTTCTGTTAAACAATACTTAGAGGTAAAATATTGCAAGTTATACAATACTTGCGCTTTTGGTTGAAATCAACTAGATTTCAAAGATTAAAACTGATTTATTTGTGCTTGCTTCAGAAGTACGGAATAACTTAATTGAGAACTGTTTATTGTGTTTTTGAAAAGACAAAATGATACTTTATCAGCGTGTGCCTCAAAACCCTGATAAATTCCGAATGAAATTTGGGCTTTTAGCTGATGCTAAAATAGTGCCTCGTAAATGGAGATCCTTATTTGGAAAAAAACGAAGCAGAGTAGCTGATGTAACTGTTAGGAAGCATACCGTCTATTGGTTGATTAAGCCTTTTTATAACACAGGAAGGAATAATGCTAGGGACAATTTCTTTACATCTTTGAATTAATGAAAATAAGGAAATGAAAGAATTAGTAATGCTGGCCCAGTCAGTCTTGCAAACAATTTTGTGAAGAGTATGAAATTGGTAAAATTCTTTTACTTTTTTTTTAACTGAAAAAAATTTGAAGAATCAAGAAATTAGTCTATCAGCTAAAATCAATTATTGAAAACAAAGAATCCTGTTACATTCAAGACTGTGAAACATGAACTGTTTTATAGTAAAGTTTTCAAGCATTGTAATATATCTGTTAGATCGAATAACAACAAAACATAACAAACGACAGCAAAAATATTCTTCCTAAAAATGTTCATGGCCATAACAAAATTGTTCATTAAACTCTGCAAGTTGCATCAAATCACAAAGACACAACTCATACCATTAGCTTTTACAATGCATCCAAATATGGAATAGAAGATTTTTTTACCAAATGTACGGAAAATATCTCTCCAAGTCTTCAAGCCGACGTTGTCCAGCATGTATGCTGCTTACAATCTTCGATATATCTATGATAAATGCATGGATCATCTATGAGGAGAATGTTGGTAATGTAAACATTTCTCGATTGATTTTATTTTATATGTGGCGAACAGATACAAGAAAATTACATTTCCTCAAAGAATAACATTCTTGCTCCCCTGGGAAGCCTAAAGGATGTGTCTTCTATAAATAAGCGTAAGCAATGTCAGATTAACCAATGCAAGAAAAATAAAAGTGTAGATATTTCTGCAAGGTGCAATAAACATTGTGTGTATTGTATATAGAGAATTTCTAAATTAACTTATTGCGTAAATTGCAAAAGTGAATATGTTAAGTGATTTATTTCATTTTTAATATTTTTATATACTCTTATTTTACTTGAAAAAATAACAAAAGATATATTATTCTACGAATATCCACAATGGAAAAATTCTGTGTAAGATTAATGTTAATAATTCATATTGTAAAATAAATCTGGCCTTGTATTTCATGAAAATAAAAAAACAAATAATATATTTTTTAAATATTTTTTACCCTGTAGCAAAAAATAATTTAATAAACTATGTTATAACATATTTTATATAGAAAAAATTTTAAATGCTTAAGTTGCGACCCGCACAGTAATAATTAATGCTTAGTTAATTTTGTAATGTCATGTTAATCTTATACTTTTATAATGTTTAAAATAATCATAAATCGAAATTTTTAAATAAATATTATCTAGGGACTGAAACTTCTTGCAAAATATTCCAAATCGTAGCTTTTAGCTTCCGTAAGACTAATGCTAAGTACACAAACATTCCTTAGTCCATCAGCTAGAGAGTAAGTAAGACCACTGAGCACTGGTAATTCGACCTGAGTTAGAATTCCGGCGAATAGGTTAGTTGTATAGCTGTTTCATAGTTTTCAACATGCGGAACGTGGATACGCGGAAGTTTTGCATTACGTTAAGGAATTAGCAAAACGTGTGCATATGAAGGAGTAAAACGAACGAAAATATCAAAGAAAACGAGAATCATAAACCCAAGGTAAGTTATAAAAAATTTATCGTTCATTTTCATGATATGAATTTCATATCGTAAGGATTGGATTTAACATTAATCTCATCACGGGCTTCTCCTCAAATCAACTTTATTTGTCTCCAGCTTAAAAAAGGGATAAAATCGTTTGTTTCCAGTTGTATCTTTATTTCCATGTTTGTTAGAGTACTTAAATTATCATTAACAAATGTATCAAGTTTTTTTTTTTTAAACAGCAGAAGAAATTTCAACTTGAAGAGCTATTTATTTGGAAATTGGAGAGAGGAATGAAAAAAAAATAACGAAGGAAATCAATATTGTGAAGTGGGTTTGGGTTAGAAATGGATTGAATGCACACAGAACCGGTGACATTTACTTTATTAGTTTACTAATTTGATGAAATTTATTTTTGCAGAAAAAAAATTATAGTTCTGTAAATTTTGACACAAAAGTATGCGTACAGATTTTCTCACTAAGACAGTTACCAATTTAAACTACTTCGAACGTTGAACGCAAGACAGTAAAAAATTCCTGAAAGACGTAAGCTCTCATAGTGATCTCTCAGAAAATTGATGATCTTTCCGTTCTTCTGTAGTTTTCGTCCAGCCGCCAAGAAATTTCCAGTACCTCCGGTTTCTCGAAATTTCTCGATGGCATACACAGTTACAGATACGTAGTGCAGGATACTGTTACAGTTACATAAGGATAGGACCAAATTGTCCCCAAAAGGTAGCCAAGTTTGCTACTTTCGGCGATTTCGCGCAAAATTTGGAGGCAAGGATCAGTCACCAAAACCATCGCCAGCTTGGCGCTGTCTCTCCAGTTTGGCACAGTGTTAGCCATTTACCTCAATGTCAAATGCGCTTACCCTCGTATACTTGTTTTTATGCGACACTTCGTCCTCTTAAGCCTTTCATGTTAAATTGTACAAAAGATCTATAATTTACATATAATTTGACAAAGGTTATTCATATATGTACAAAATTCATAACAATTCATAAGGACTGAACTCCCAGAGCAGTATAATTCTCGTATAGAAAGCTATATATTATTATTGGCTTGTAACATTGGTATACGTATAAATAAGACAAAGGTAATTAAATGTAAAATTTCTTTATCAGTGAATATTTTAGTTCTCTTCTTGTGGTGAATATCTCTTTATTGCTTTCTTTAGACTTTTCAGAAGGTTTTATTTTAGTTAGTTTCTCCATTTATGTGATTGTTCAAATCGTAAATCGAATTTTCATCCAATTTTACCTAACCGATTTTCTTAAAATGTATTATATTCCTATTTGCGATAGCAAAATACTTCCTAGTGATTTTTCAAAATTTTCTTTTTATAGCTGAAAGTTTTACGGATTTATCGCGTAGCTATTATAGTAAAGTTCAAAAATGAAAAGTCGTAATGCTTCAAAAGTCATATACATTTCAAAATGTTGTAATGTTAACTTTTTGCTCTCTTTTAAAGTAACAATAGTTGAAACAGTAAAGAGTAGTAATGATCGGAAAGTAATGCAGGATTTGTCTTTACAAAATTCAAGTGCTGAGAAGAAGACTAACCGGATTCTGCAACTGAATTTTTAAATATTATTTTAATCTCGATACTCTGCCTCTTCTTACCAAATTCACTTGAATAAATATTTCATCAAATTTATTTATACGTATAATATCGTAAGATAAGCTACATATCATACTTTAGGAGTTTCCCTAGCATGGAAATGCTCAAGAAGAAAATCCAGAGACCTTTTCACAATACGCTGTTGCCATCAGCGAACGCTAAGTGTATTAAGAAAGTTTCCAAGTCAAAATTTTATTATTCAAGACGAGTCTAGAAATCAGAGAGCGAGGCTGATGGATAATTAGAACTAGAAAAGCTAATAGAATCAAATTAATATATCACCAATAAAGAGTTAATGAAGATGCATCTCAGTGCACTGTAAACAGCAATAGATCATTTGGAATGAACAGGAAAGTTTTCTTGCATATAAACTCACGACTGAAAGCCGTCAGCAAGAAGTATCGATTTGCACTTTTGTGTTTTCAAGAAATGTGTCAGACCTTTACAAAGGTCTTTGTAAACAAACAACGTTGGAAAAAAGATTCTTTATGTTAATGTTACTGGAAAAAGACAATGGTTGAGCCCCAAAAAGAAATCAGATTTCACCTAAAAGCTAGCATTACATTGGAAGCAGGGTTTTCTCTGCAAGCAATGGAGTATGGAAAACATGGTTTATTTTGAAGGTTAGGATAACAAATAACCAAACACCTCTTGTCATACTAGATAATTTAAATGAATTTATCTTTAACGGCTAAGGGACACACATTAATCAACAGACTTGATGTGTTTCATCAGCAGATTAACGCTTAATCACATACTTCAAATACAGTTCTTGAAATATAATCACTTTCAAGTGAATACAGTTTATGTTGCCTTTAAGAGACAAATCATATTAAAAAAATATTAAATACCAGAAAGCAAACTAAGAGAAGGAGCGTTAAACATTCTGAAATTGACATGAAAAAACCTTTTTTTGGTAATTAAAGCAAATAAATCTTATGAAGTCAAAGTTCACGGAAGTTTTATCCTCACACAAATTCTTGCGAAACGATCAGAATCATTTTCTGATAGCAAATTTCTTAAGGACTGTTTGATTCAGTCGGCAGAACATGTTTGCTGTGAAAAACTATGATTGCTTAAAAATATTAGACTTTTAGCCAACACGGTAAAAGAGCATATTTTATGACATTGCTAGTGATTTGAGATGCCATTAAAAGAAAAAAAATCGGATGTGTACACCACATGATTAACAGTTAACGAATTTTGAATTAAATCTACTTCGATTAATCGATAACGCATAAACCACAATAGAACAAATGCACTCTTTAAAGTTCACTATATTTATTTACCATAGCCCCACTTCTGCGCTAGGTTCACCTAACAGCGTTACATCTCATTCATTTTATAACTCAGAGTGAACAAAAATTATATCTGAAGAATTACCACAAGTTCTATTCAAATACTATAATAAATCTAAACGATGTATAAAAGAAATTAAACAAATAAAAATGAAGCAGGTTTTCGCAGACGATTCAGAGCCGCTTACCTAATGCGCATGCGCTACTAATTAATTCAGTTCTCACTTCGCGGTAAGGCAAAAATATACAGAAATTCAAAATATTTTCATTAAAAATTGAAAGATGTATAAAAACATAAAACACCCAGTACAGTTAAAACAATTAAAAAAATTACTATTTTACGCAAAAACCAGCTAATAACTTAAATGATAATTCCGGAATGAATCAAGCATAATTTAATTCGCAATAATAAAAGAAGACGTTACTTTGTTGTTCCGAAGCTTAGTTTCTCTAGATTGGCAACAAATCCACTATTCTGCTAAGCTTCGAATGTAAACAAATATGTCCACTATCATAACCAGAAGTTAGGCTTAACTCCACTTAAAAAACTTTTAAATTGTTGATAATTCCATAATTATTGCATGGAGGTTAACTAAGGGCATAAAACCTTAACCGAAAGATAATAACAACATAATTCAATCATTTTTAAAGCAAAAAATTCACAATTTACAAACTTATAATACTAAAGAAACTGATCTCACTGAGCAGAGTAACAGAGTGGATATATATAAACGTATATTTATATACGTTTGGTGAGGTCGATTGACACTAAAATAAGAAGTGCACATCTACATATTATAGCAGCACTATATACAAAATTTCAAGGTTCTGAGGCTACTCGTTTTTGAGTTATGTGAGATACATACATACATTCGTACGCAAAGAAGCCACAAAAAATCTTTTCAGAATCCATTTTAAAACAGTTTTATAATTTTTTTGGGGGAAAAGAGTCCTTTATTCTGTTTCTACGTACTACGTACGTGTTTTTCAACATCTTCAGTTTTAACGGTCTATAACAATTGTTGATTTAATTTTTGTTCTACTTAAGTTAACAAAAATTCTCTCACTTTTTAAATGACGATTTAATAGTTGCTTCGACTCATGACTCTTTAATGAATTTGCGCTAAATAGAAGATAATGAACTTTAAAAAGCCTCAGCGGTGTAAATGAACAAAACCTCAAATCTTGATAAAAAGCTGTAGAAAAAGAATAAACTTATTACTGACATGTATGCTTATAGTAGAGATTTTAACGCTATGACCAGTAAGGCTGTATATATTCGGCTTAGAATGTCTTTTGTGATGTCATTAAGAACGTATATATACTTGCATCTTAAAATATGTACAAGAAATTAAGGCAATAGTTTAATAGTACATATGTAAGGATTTTAAGTTCACTAACGTTTATTTTATTTTAAAACTTTACTATCATCTCTTATTTTCCACTTACGGCCAGGATTAACGCGTGAATACGTTTATGCAAATTGTACTTGCTAACGCTTAAGTATATTTAAGTTGTGGCTTTCGGCCAAGAGAGTAGAAGGAAGGAGAGAGAGTCCTCTTGCTACGAGTCTTCACGCGAGCTTGCCATCAGTGACTGTCCGCCTTTAAAGACAGGACTGACTACAGACGTAGTAATTTAAACGACTAGTCTTAGTCCTAGTCATCTGCGTAAAATATTAAAAGTTAGCTCTTATTTAAGTTTTAGTTAGTTAGTAGTCTTATATTCTTTAACGTTCAGACCACAAGTGGTTGGTCTTTGTATCTCGAAGTTCGAGAACGTTTGTAAAATCGATAAGCAAATAAAGGATAGTTTGAACCCTTCTTGTTTTTGTTATATCTTCTACACACGCACGAACATAGCTTTTAGTAAGATCTCTGTTTCTACTCAGGACTTCAGCCATGTTTGCAAAATCAACTACAAGAAACACCAGTCCAGACACATACATCCAGGTATAAAGCACCATAGGAATTTTGACATTAAAAGCAAGAAAATAATTCTTTCTCACGTGGATTTGGGAAGTTCTTTCTTTCTTAGTAAAGACTCGGGCCGGTCAAAATTTTTTAAACTTATATTAAAGAATACTCAACTGGAATAAAAAAAAATACTACATTTCTTACATCTTAAATTCTGCCCTGTTATTTCAAATGGATAATATCAAGTGCAAGAAATTTAGTGTAAATGGAGCAAGATTTTGTAGAAAGAGTGAAAGATTTTAACGATTTGGAGCCCAGTTTAACATTACATTCATAACCACTGAGTAATGCACCAGAAAATCTATATTTTGAGCTAAAAAATTTAAATTATGATATAAATATTCAAAAGATTCGAAGATACAGATTTAACAACTTTTTATTCAGACTTCTCAAAAAATAAAACACATTTATATGTGAATAGTTCCCGCTCATCTCTTCCAATTAAAAAATGAATAAGTCTAAAAAAAAAAACCCGATTGACCGATGGACATCTACTATGCGTAATGAAGATAGTTCCTAGAAAATTTTCTCCAAGGTTACAAACTTTATCGGAATCCAATGTCAAAAGTCGTCAGGCTTCAAGCTGCAGTAACGGAAGAGGGGATAATAATGAATAAATGAAAATAAACATTAAAACTGTTATAACTTTCAATGTACAAATAAATACTTTTTGTTTTTTCTGTCTGCGTCGAAGAAAAATTTAATGCGTAAAAGAAAGAGAATATGTTGTCATTATTTACTCTAAAATTTTAGAAACTTGTAAAATTTACTTTGAAAAGTTTTCATTCTAGTTTTCACAATTTCTGGCAAGATTAAAAAAAATGCAATGAGTTTATTTACAGCTATAAAACTTTATATTTATGTCACACCTTTTGATCTTCAGTACTTGAAACTCAATTATGTCAATGTGAGCAATAAATATTAAAATGTAACAAGGCATACATAAAATATTTTATATATTTCAACTTTTCTATAATTCTTAATTTTTAAAAATTGCTAAAATCAGAAGATAAGTTTAAAATTTTAACTTTACATAAAGGTATTATTTAACTTTAATTGAGATAAGTTTTTGATTGTACTGTAAATGGTTAAAAAATTATTTTGTAGGAAACAGGAGGTAAGTGAATTTATTCTTTTCAAATTTGCTTAAGTTTTAAATTTCTTGAAGAATATAAATTTCAACTTTAAACTATGTAAGTTTTTGTACAATTTCATTCTAAAATTATAAGGTAATTCTCCCGCTTTCTTCGCATGCCTTCGTGGTGTAGTGGTCTGCATGCTCGACGCGTAACCGAGAGGTCCGTGGTTCGATTCCCGGCGAAGGCGCTGCTCATTTTTCATGTCTCCTGCTTCGAAATAACCTAATGTCTCTACAACTGGGGCTCGAACTAAAAAGGTGGTGGATGATGATTCTCCACCACCAGGATTTGGCGATTGGGTCCCCAAAACCCCAGTCGCTCTTTAAAAGGGGGAGTATATAAGGTATTTCTCCCGCTTTCTTCGCATGTCTTCGTGGTGTAGTGGTCTGCATGCTCGTCGCCTAACCAAGAGTTTCATGGTTCGATTCCCTGCGAAGGCGTTGCTCATTTTTCATGTCTCCTGCTTCGAAATAACCTAATGTCTCTACAAAATGAGTAGACAAACTTATTCATCATGAATCCTAAATTGTATGCTAAAATGAAAAAAAAAATGTCTCGAAACGTATTCTGTGTCGTAGCATAGAATAAATTGAATCATAACATCAAATAATTTTCTGATGTATTGTATTCACAAAAGTGTACCAAAAACTTTGCTTTTAAAATTTTATCAGCAATGCCCTCTGCATACTTACACAAAAAAATTGGATTGATTTTTTGAAATAATAAAATTTTCGCTATTCATTATTCTTCATGCTTCAGTCGTTGTCATGCATATAATACTCGATATTTGTGGGTATTGATGCATTCAGTAGTTGTCGTATTCCATTATTTAATCATGTGAGAGAATAACTATCGTATTTTATATTACTAGATATTTAAGATATATTTCTAATTAAAAATATGAATGTTTCGTTACTGAATTTGTTTCTGTTACTTGAACATGGCAAAGCACACAAGGATTCATTCTGGAAAGGGTTTTATGCCTAAGATTGGAGATGTGTTCGTGAAGGATTTTTTAAAAGAAAATGACTCATACAAACATTACGCAAGTGGAAACGCACGAAAATCAACATGCAGCCAGCTAATTTGACTAGACTTGAATCGAAAGAAACTACCAGTATGTAGTGGACTTCATCGCTCGGCCGCTGGTAGGGCGCAATAAAGCGTTACGATAATAAGGAAATAAATGATATTTCTCCAACCATTTCAATGTTCCCTTAGGTTCATGTTATTCATAAAATAATACTTTTGACTAATCAGAATTCAGTTACCACAAAGGAAATTCCATGGGTCATATAAATTTGTATTTTAGGAATTTTCAGTCAATTCTAAGAATTAATTTGTATAAATAAAATTAAAAAATGAAAGCTGTTTTTCTTCTTAGAAAATCATATGCTATTTGAAATTACTATGTTTATCAACATTTGCACATTTTGTACCGTAAAAATATTTACGATAATCATAATATTAAAAAAAAGACGTTTTTGTCAGTATATTATTCATCTAATCCCTTTTTGAACAGTTTTAAAACGCTTCTTAAGAAAACCATTCTATAAATCAACATCTACCCCCAAATGGTTGGTGAATGATCTATAAAAACCCTTTCCTTTTCAAGTAGAACTTAAAAATGAATAACTTTTGTGATTTCATTTCGTTCTTTACTTATTTATTCTTTTTTTTTTTTTTTTCAAAATGCATTTGATTTGAAGAATCAGAATTCCCCGCATCCATCCTTCTTTACACTTTCCCTTAAAAAAAGTCACAATAGACAACTGGCAATAAAATTCTAACTTCAGAATAAGAGCATATTTCATCCCTTTATACTAAACAAAAACTCTTCTCCTTCACCCCAAGCAGTCCGTCGAATTCTACCAGTTGCTGGAGTCCTTTCAGACCAGTGTCCTGAATCGTTCTGGTGGATTTCTGTTAATGGTGCTTTACCCATTCTGGCGACGAATTAACAGACACTTTTTGGAACAGACGACAGCCTAAACAAAAAGACAAGACCTCCTCCAACATCAACAAGATAATCAAAGAAATAGAAAAGAAAGAAAGAAGAGAAGGGGGTTGCATTCCGGAAAAAAAAAAAAAAAA
>KK117381.1:199227-229548 GCA_000611955.2 Stegodyphus mimosarum
ATATATATATACTATATATATATATATATATATACAGGGGTTGGACAAAAATATGGAAACGCCGAAATAAAAACATATTGCTATGACTTATACGGTGCAGGGAAGTCGCTGACTTTCTAAACAGCTTTCAGTCGTCTCGGAATAGATAAATAGAGGTCTTGTATGCTTTGAAAGGGAATCGTGAACCACTTTTCCTGTAAAACGTAAGCAACTTCAGCTAACGATGAAGTCAGTGGATAGCGCTTCACGCACATTAACCCACAAAGACTCCAAATTAGCACACAAAGGCTCAATAATATTGATATCTTGTGACTGCGGTGGCCAAGATGGATATGAAATTTCACTATCAGAAAACCGGTCCTGAACGTGTAAGTTGAGTGAATAGAATTTCTGGAATATGGCATCACAACTGGGGAACAAAATTCGTACAATGGGATGGACGTGATCAGCCCGCATAGTCACAAAATCCTTGGAAGTAATAATCCCTTCCAAAGTAATGATGAGCCCCATTGAATAATACGATATGGTTTCCCAAACCTTGTCTGAACCCTTGCCATGTTTCACTCTCAGTAGCAAACAGTCTTCATCATACGCTTGGGATGGTGTTCTCCAGCCATCAAGTCACCCAGAAGTCGGAAACAGTGAGAAGCAAGACTCCTCTGTCAAAATTAATCTTCCATTGCTCTACAGTTCAGGTTTTATTGGCACTGCATTTTTTTCTTACAGGCATTTTGATCACTGAACAGTGGCTTTTGAAATACAAAAATACCCTGCTTCTGGAGCTCACTTCGTATTATTTTAATGCCGACAGGATTTGCAAGTACCACATTCAGTTCAGCAGTCACATTTGCGTGTTTAGTCCTCTTATTTTTCATCACAGTCCCCTTCAATAATAGTCTATCAAGATAACTCAACCCACATTTTCATTTCATGCGCTGTGATTTAGAGGATGCGTTTTTCCTTTATGAATTAGAAATTTAAATTCACGTGCCTCTTGAAACACCAAACACTTCAGCTATCTTGGTTAGGGAAGCACCCACCATACGAGACCCAACAATTTTCCCACGTTCGAAATCATTTGGCTCCGACATAATGCACTCACAACTACACAGAATGTTGTCTCGATAATGAATGGCATTCGCAACGTATTGAGGATGTTGTAGAAGTGGCGCTAGTGAGCATGCACATCTAAAGGTTTGCAGTATACCACATTTTTTATTACCTTTGGGGATTTTTATTTTCACTAATCAATTAAGTTTACGCTTTCTTTCCAATAAGCCTTCATTCCCCTAATTGTCAATGCCAGAATATTTAAATTTGGCAGCGCACGTGAAGGAATGCACATTCTACATTTCGGAGAAAAGGTTTAAGTACTGAGCTCCAGAAGGGCGTGTTAGAAAAGTGTGGGCAAGCACTGTACCTTTGTAGCATGAGCTTCTATTTGTGTATTTATTGCTGGTTAAAGTGTAGTAACTCCTATTAATTTGCTGCCATGAGATTTCGACGCTGTTTTAGGTAACAGGATTATCTGAGCCCTGGAGAAAAGCCTACCGTTGTGTTAATATCTTTGAATTTTTTTGTTTAATTCCTGTTAGTTGAGTTACCACCCAAGCGAGACGCAATCTGTCATCGTCAAGTCGACGCATTGGGAAATTTTAAAAAGTTTAATAAAAGGTTCTTTAAACCCTTCTCCTGTCTGGTTACTGCACCTACTTTAGCTGTTACTCTGAAAGTTAAGTAACTAGACTTTACAACCTGATGTGAGGAAATTTTTTCCGTTAGAAGAGAATAAGTATATTTCATATTTAAGACCTTGACAATATCATTTATTATCAGAAATTCCTTGACGAAACCTCCATCATGTTTAGTGTACTTCTGTAGTGTTAATATAGTCGGAGGAATTTACGAGGGAATGCAAAATATGAAGTTTAAAATGCACTTTGCATCTTATTGCTTTGTGAGTTTTCAAAAGATTATGCATGAAATTTGATAACTATCTACTTTATACCTCTTAAGGCCCTTTTACAAGCATCTCAGAAGAATTATTGTATGGTTTCTTTATTAATATTTTTAAATAGTTATCACTGTTGATATACAAATAAATTCATATTGTTTGACTTTATCATTTCTTATATAGAGAAATTCATTTCTGAATGGTAGACATAATGTCCCACTCTTAATTTATGTAACTTTCTTCATAAACCTCAATTTAGTGTGCAGAGAAGACAGGTACGCTTTTTAGGGATTCGCAAAATGCTCTGTTTATGACATTAATGATGTTAACTTTCCTGGAATTAGTGATTCTCGTTTCCGGGTGTAACTATTTTTCCTGCCTTTGTTGTCCCATTCGTAATTTGGGATGCGCAGTTGAAATCCAATGAGAACAACAATTATTTTTAATCACCGCAAATGTTCCTTGCTCAATCTTCTGTAGAAGGACTTTCAGATTTCTGTAGACTTTATTCTCCTTAACGATGTTTACGATTATTACATTATACCTTACTGAAAATATAACAGGAAGAATTAACAACTAAATTGCCAGGATGATTACGCGTTAAATAAAGTAATGAAGCTATAAATTTAATGAAAACCTGTTGTAAGGAACAAAATAATGCACAAGCCTGGTGTGTTGATAGCAACAAAGAACAAAAATCCTTTCGTTTACATTTTTGCGAGGTGAACTCGGTTTGTGATTATAGTGAACACAAACCTGAAGTGTAAAAAGAATATAAAAAATAATCTAAATGCTCTCAGATTTTACATTACGTAACGTATTTGTAACGTTTTGTATGCTACCTTTATTTATTAAATATCGGGTTTTTTTTATCAAACCATAAAATTCAATTCAACAGCAATATCGCAAAATAATTTTAAAATCAGCATATCTTTAGAATTTCCGATACATAGTCTCGCGCGCTGGAGATAAAAAATGTTTTTTTTTTTCGTACAGTCTTGCCATTTGTCGCTTTGAAATCTCTGAGTTTGTTAATCAAAATTTCTTTAATGTCTGACAAAATATGAAATAGGTAATAAAAGAAATTCCAAATTAGGGCTTCCAGATTCCCATATTCGATGGACGCTTACGTTATTCAAAATCTGATAGCTCCTAGGTACCTGTTGTTTTATCGCAATGCGAGAAATATACACACATTTATGCAGATTCTTCATTATTTAATTTCTCTAAATATAATACATGGCTGTAATATTTGGTGGCAATAGTTTGAAAATTGTATAAGCGCAGAAAGTGAATCACGTAAAATGCCAAAACGAAATTAATAGCCTTTCTGGGCTAACGTCCTTTGGGCTAAAAAATGCTGAAGCATACTCAGACGTTGTTATGGAGAGTTTAAATAATAAGAGGAAAATTCTTTATAAGAAACTTTACAAGAACCTTAAGTGTATAGAAAGGTGCAAAAAGGAAAATCGTTCTTGCAGAGCGAAGAAATAAGTAACGTTTTTAGTGACGGAACTCTAGCAATGCACATTAATTTATTTATTTTTACCATTTTTTGTTGCTTATTCGTGTAACCTTCCCGACTGAAAGCTTGTTGACCAGTTTGTTTATACGACAAATACACTCACTTCCAAATGTTAAACACAAAGATGTAAAATGCAAAAAAAATCAACAAACACTGCTTTGATTGACACAAAACTTGGCAAGAAAGTAGCATATATATTTATGCATGAAACAAAATCAATAATTATATACAGAAAGGAAAACAATAATAAATTTTTGTAAGTTATCAGATAATGACACACTGGACACTTAAAGAGAATTATGTATAAAGTGAAAATAAACAGCATAAAATGAAAAAAAGGCCATTAATAGGGCATGTGACCTCCCCTCATCTGTATACAAAGTTTACACCTTGTGACCATGCTTTCAATTAGGTAGTCAACCACCGCAGAACTAAGCAATCGCCATTCTTCTTGTAGAGCATTTTCCAGCTCAATAAGAGTGGCTGGAGGTGGGAAATGTGAAGATAAAGCACGGCCGGTTGAAAACTATTTACGGCCTAAGAGAGAGCACCTGCACGCATTTATTTAGTTATTGTTGTTGCGAGTTGTTAGTTTCGCGTGAACTCAGATAACCTAGTTAGTTTTCTCTTCAGATGCCCTTTGCATTGCGTTGTGTTTAACGTTGTTAGCAGCTTGATGCATAACTACTGATTGTACTCTGTTACACTGAACTCCTGTACGAGTATTTCTGCGGAAAATTCCAGAACTTGAAATGTTTAGTCTGATAAAATGAACTTTTATTAACCTATCATCAGACCTGTGTGCATTCAATATATCACGAAACCGTACGCACGCAACAGTATGCATTGTTACGTTTAAAAAGATGTTGCATATCAAGGAGAAGCAACTACTTTTAAGAAAACGAACAGAAATTCCACGTCCATTTTTCTTTAATATATCACCGAAAGCAATATTTTAGATTTCTACCTTCCTGTAAAAACACAAATATCATTGTCAGTTTTAAGATGGAAATCCGGGCTCGATAAAACCCTTGAGATTTCTCACGCATAAACATAAATGCTAACACACAGTGCCCATACATCCCAGTTTTACCTTTTATTTCATGCATATATTCTTCACTATAATACATTACCTAGACGAATGCCCGAGGAGTAGTCTATATCTCACTATTTTATACACTTCTCTCCGATTTTTCATTTTTTTTTCTTTTGTTTTTGTTTTTACATTTACCCCTCGTTTTCCCCGATTCTTTCCCAGTATCTGATATATTTCCTATATCCAATGCTTCGTACACTTTGTCCCTTTCCTACTCTCCCTCTGAGAGCCAAATGGTGAAAAATCGTTTCTATTTCATTTGGCTGCATTTCTTGTGAATTTATTGCTGGAACCATTCACTTGCTCCTACTCCAAATGACTTTGTAATTTGTTTTCGCGTGCCGTTTTCCTTGGGCGTGTATATATAACATCATTCGGAGATGCTTATTTTGCCCACATTCCGGACTTTTTTGTCTCCTATTTCTCCCTCTATTCGATTTCCATGCAAATAAATTTTCCCTGTAGCTTTAAAAGGGAGAAGAACAAGGATCCATCCACTCAAACAGAATGTGATCGCGTTTTCGTAGTAGGGTGCGATACAAGGGGAAGTTAAATTTTTAATCAAAGTCACCGTATTCCGTTATCGGGAACTGAGAACCTATTCCCTATTTTGATTCATATCTTACATTTGCATTCAGCAATGTATAGTTTCAAAATTAACCATCGTAATCATTGTTTTATGTTTTTAAAATTTTAAATTTCTTGAAGAAATTTTATTCCGTTTTTCTAAAGAATTTTCAAAAGATAATTTTCTAAAGATTTCTAAAGGAAGGAATTATTAATCATAATATTATACACAATTCAGTTTATTTTTGTTAAAAACATATACTAAAATAATAATAATAAAAAAACTACTTGTTGAATTTTGATGTTCATTTATATGTTTAAATAAATGAAATTACTATATTATGCTATGTTTTTAGCTAATAAAAGTGGTAATAATCATATTCATAATCAAAGTATTTTTGTTTTGGTACTATGTTTATATCGAAGAAATGAAATTATCATTGAAATAGACTCTGAAATTTATTTTCATATACCTGCCCGATTTTAAATTTTGTATCATAAATTAAACTCATATTATTAGTAAACTATTCCATAGAGAATATTTGTTAACTGTAATTTAGTTTAATTATTTTTCTTTGCAACATAATCCTTCTAAAGCTACTGTGGCCATTCGAGTTCGATGCTTTTTGATGAAAGAGGCTACAAAATCAATCTCAGCCGGAAATCTAAATTATTTTTTTGGAAGTAGCAATAATTATAATTAATATATCGTTCTTTTTTAATTAATATATCGTTCATTTTTAATTAATGTATCGTTCATGTTCTCCAAGTTATTCTGACTTTTTCCAAATCATTTCGAAACCGCTTAATTCTTGTATTATATATGTCATATTTTAAGTGGGCAGTCGTGATGGCTGAGTGGAAACTGCAGGAAGAAGACATTAATAAAACTAATTTCGGCGGATCATTGTCTTTATTTTTAGGCACATCAAAATTATTTCTTTATAGGCAATATACGTTTTGATCATAAGCAGCTAAAATAATTTGATATACAGAGTTTAAAAAGCAAGATGTCATCATAGCAGAGCATAGATGTTTGCTAGAGCGTCTTTCCAGGAAGAAAGCGTAAGAGAAAGTGTGGCAGCAATTCAGGAGAAGAAAGGAGGGAATCAAAAAGTTTCAGTTCGAGTTAAAAATATTTTAGTTTACAATTTAGTGATTGGTGAAGAGGTATTTGCATTAAGCGCTACGTCGCATAATGAATTTGAATGACACAGTTTAGTGTTATAGCGCTATTTTTTAGATAGACAGAGAAAATTCCCAAATTTAGTAAAAAATAAAAGGCATTATACCCAATTAAAAGTAGAAGTTTGCTTTCATATTTTTATATTACATATATATATATATATAAAAAAAAAAATCAGTTGATAATTGAATAAAATTCCAGTTGTCACTTTATCAGATATAATTTGTGTTAAATTTAATGCTTCAGAAAAAAAATCAAGGAACAAAATTAGCGATTATAATCACTTACGCAAATTATTTATGAAGCCGTAGTAATTATGTTCCCTGAAGTAAAAGATACGAGATTTACTGATTGGATCATTTTTAAATGATGTCACAATCAGCTGATCTCAATCCATCGATTGATCTTTAAATTATCAAACACATTCACGCTTTCTAACGACTGTGTGGGATGTATCAAACATCGATTTCCAGGATGGCAAACTGGCTGAACTGGAGAGATTATTTAGCCTTATGAAACCCATATCACTGTACATTCCTTTCAGGTCACGTAACAAACATTTAACAGAGAAAAAAATCTAGTCTTTCGATCGGCAGAAAAGAATAATAGCGTCATCTGCAAATATTAACTCTGTTTATATGATCGAATGTGGTCAGTTATGTAGTCCAATGGGAAGGAAGGCCGAATTACCTTCCTTCCTTTCATGGGCAGAATCCAGTTTTACTGCGCGGTGTGCTGTTAGTAGCACATACACTGAAACCTTCCCAGAATTCTATCTAAGCTAATATCACAAAGCATTATTTTCTAACTATTAAGGGCTATATTTCCATACCTAATAATTAAGCCTTGGTACCCTGTTTACAGACTTCGTTCTGTTCTGTATCATGAATTAATGTCCAAAGTCTATAAAATATCTTAAATAATTATCAATTCAAGCTGAAGCTGGAGAAATTTAATTTCTTTCCTCCAATTCATTAATTAGTTTACGTAAAAATTATTTTTGCATAATTTTACTCTTGCGTGAACATGTATAACGCAATTTAGGACAATAGTGTTGCTTAAATATATTTTGGTGCTTTTAATTAATACAAACTCAAGTAACTTCCCAGTTTTTTGGTGTGCGACAAAATGATGTACTCCGAAGTCAAATAACTTTCAGAAGCTCTTAAGACTATCAGGCAATTTGAATGACTTTTCCTCTTACATGAAATTTTCCGGATACACAACCTGATACTAAATCGTAATTAAATAACGCAAATAGTTATGCGATTCTGCAGTCGGTAATTAACAGACAAGTATTTCTACATTTCTGGGTGCTGTAATTAACCGGGAAATAGTTCGTCTTCAAAGAATTCTTCAGCTTTTCCTGTAATCGAAAACGGAAGAAGATTTATACAATTTCCTCGCAGCCTGAATTGAAATCGTTACACAGAAAGCTAACTCCCCACATATTATATTTGCATAGAATAAAAAGCAAGTTACCTTCAGTTGGAAATTGCTGATTTGCTAAAGCATAACGCATTTATTCGCACACGTGACCGTAATTGAATTAAGTTTAATTCTAGAAACATAATTCCCTCAATAATCAAGCACTACAGTATAAGGAAAAATCAGTGTTATTTTTGCTTATATTGCGAACCTTAATGCTTGTTCCTGTTCAGATTAGAAACAAATTTAATTACATAAAGTGCAATATTTTAATATATAAATTTTAATACTTTACGTAATAGCATAATGAATTAATTTTATAAGGAATGTAATTTATCGTCTGTGCATATTTGCCTGCTTTCGTTTTGAAAGAAAGCAAAAATTCTTACTGTTTCTAGAAATCAAATAATCCTTATTAATTTACATTTATTTTTTTGTTATTATAAGCAGTCTTTTTAATTTTATTATTACTTTGTTTTCATTTAGGACAAAAGTGGTCCTTTGTTTAGGAAAAGAAAATTACTGTCTATGCATGATAAAACTTCTATGAAAAAATCCTAAACAATTACTTAATTACATTTGCTTTCAAATAGTTCAACGAATATAACTATAACAAATGAAGGTCGTTTTTTATAAATCTTATATCAAAAATTAATTTTGAGTAAATATTGTTATTTTCCTTAGTATTCAAATTTTTTAAACATAATTTCAAAGCTTCATCCTAAGAGCTACTGGATACTACACACTTTGTCAATATAAGATTTTCTTACAATTACTAACTATTGTAATAATTTATTTCAACCACATTTCCTGTGATTAAATTACATAGACAATCAGTGGCCAAACGGTTTAAAATGCCCAGTACTGTAGGTTAGTTAGGAAGATTAATTGAATAAGACAAAGCAGCTCAAGGGATTAGAGCATGGGAAGAATTGCTTTTATGGAGGATTTTTAAGAGAAACTGGCTCGTACATATTACACAAGGGGAAAACCACAAAAATTATCCTGCAGCCAACGTGTTCGACGAACGTTGATCTCGAGTAGATACTACCAGTGTTCAGAGACTTTTCTTCTTGGTGACTGCTGGCCAGGTAAATAAGGAATTTAAACTAAAGCGAAATGAACTACTTGGATTTTTCATAGTTTTCCATCCGTAGCTTATGTAGAAGTCAATTTCTTCACATTATTTTCTATGAGGGCATCTCTTTTGAAATAGCTTATGTGCTTTCAATAATCAAACAAGAATATTTATTTTTGAAAGGGTTGGTTAGATTACTTAGATTACTTAATAACAAAGTCCATCGCCAAAAGGCTTTGTCATTATGTGACCTAAATAGCAACGGCCCATTAATTAAACTGTTGGTTTTCCACATTCTAACACTACGAAAAAAGCATCCAAACAGCATAAAACTTACACCATATCTATGCCGCCATGGAATATGCAAATGATTACTATTTCAGTTCACGCGCGCATTATGGGAGACTGTAGCGCTCCTAACACCCTTATATAAAGGGAGGAGAGATTGCCGTCTTGATTGCTATCAATTGCTCTTTCATGAAATTTTTGTCTCTACACGTTTCTGAGTTTGACCGAGACAGAATTGTAACATACAGAGTTGCGGATTTGCTTTCAAGGTAATCGGTCATCGCGTCGGACGTAGCCCAGCAACAGTCTTGCTAATATGGAAACGGCGACTGTAGGAGGGAATGACTAACGGGCAAGAGCAACTGCAACCTCCTATTCGCACCATTTCTAGAGAAGATAGCTATGTTGTGTGCATGCCACTGATGGAGTGCACTGCCAAATTTGCAACTTTATAACAACGAATGTAATCTGTCACAACAAATCGGTGCCTGCATGAACAATTCGACTTTGTTTACAGTGCAAGTGACTGTTTACTAGATGTCCGCTGTTTCGCTTGCCTTTAAACCGCAGAATTTCGTTTTGCAATGACGCACTGAACGGTGGAAATGGACAGAAGAATGGCATGAAATTTTGTTTTCGGAAGAATCACGCTTCTGTCTGCAGTACCAAGATGGTCGGTTAGAGTTTGCCTACACCATGAACAGAGACTGCTCGACTGTTATGTTACGCATCATACTGGTCCTACATGAGGTATTATGATGCGAGAAGGTATTGGATTCTGTTTCTGCCCCCCTCTAGCACGTATTATCGGTACAGTTACCAACGCTATATCTCTGAGGTTTTCAAGCCAGTCTCCTCCCTTAAATTCAGGGCTTACCTTCTGTCACATTTCAAGAGGACAATGTGTGACCACTCGTTGCAGGCAATGGACAAGATTTCTACTTAGCCTACTATATTGAAATTTTACTTGGCCTACCAATTCTCCAGATCTATCGCCAATAGAACATTTTTAGCCAATAACCCGAGAACGCTTGACACGGTATGTCATACCTGTTGGCACATAGGATAAACTTTGGCTACATGTGGCGCCAGAATGAGCTGCCATTCTCCAATAACACATCTCTTTCGTTCAATGCCGTGGAGTGTAGAAGCAGTTATTGAAAAACCTGGAGTCAACACTAGTTGCTGACTTTCTCGTCTTCCTCACCTGAGAGAAGGCTATATTTCAAATCAATTAACATTGGTACTATTTGTAATCTCTAAAGTAAATTTGACTTTGATATCTCATCTCCTCCTTCGTGCTGCATTTTATATGACCACCAGTGTACGCTATCTGCTTAAAGGTAAGGTTGCCTTTGTGGAAGAATTTTTAAATGGAAAGGATGCATATTCACATCCTACATTGAAAAAAACATGAAACATTTTATACAGCCAGCAAGTTCGAACGGGATTAGCGTCAGATTGTACGTATATAAAGTCAACAATGTTCAAGTGGTTCAGCATATAAAAATTTTAAGAACCACATTAAACCGGATTGATAAGAACAATGATTTCTTGAAGTACGTAGGTTTTTTTCGATAGAGTTGCTTTTGATGTGAGCAGATCAGTTGGCGCAATATAAAGTTCTGGGAATTCAAAAATCCTCATGCCGTACATGAGCACATTCGGAATAGTCCAAAGGTGAATATGTGATGTGATGTAATAAGTGATTGAGGGACTGGCCCATTATTCTTCCTTGAAAAGGCAATAACTGCAAATGTGTATTTAAACTTAATGATAAACTTTGTTATTCCCCATCTACACAGCAAACAGCCAACTATAATATATCAACAAGATTTCGTTCCCACCCACTGGGCTATTATCGTTCGCTATTAGCTTAGTAAAACTTTTCCAAATAGGTAAAGGGAGTCTCATTGCATTATTTCTTAGATCTCCTGACAAACCCCTTTAAATTTCGTTTTTGGAGTTAAGTTAAAAGTACTACGCAACAGTTCCTGATGTTGTAACCTTGGGACGCATCATCCCATATACCATTCACATAATCACATTGAAATTTTCGGAGAATGTGTGGCGTGAAACTGAGTACTGTTTGGTTATTTTGCGTGTTACCAGGGGTGCATAACTAACTAGATATTGCTTGCCTCTCGCCACGGAACTTAATCGCATAAAGCGCGTTGCATGTGAACGTGGCTTATAGCCCCGTTCACATGCAACGTTCACATGCAACGCTCCTCCGCACAGCTGCAGTTAGCAAAAGGAGAAAAAGGAGACGGGAAGGATTTTTACTTTTAGGACCTGTTCAGAAGACCGCCGTCTTCCTTCCCATTACAGATAAGCCACTGTGTGAATTGTTTGATTTCTAATAGTGTTTTCACATTTTTAACGTTGTTTGTGTTGCTAATTTCGTAATCGGTACTTTCGCAATTGGTACCGGAACTTTCGTAGTGGTTCCTGAAAAATTCGTGCATTATAATTTTTATAATTATAATTATTATTATTTTATAGGCTTTTATTTAGCTCACTCTTGGTGCTTGTCCCTATGATTAAAAGATGGTCATCGATTTTTAAATTGTTTCCCGATAAGAATCGAATTCAAACTTTGCACATATACTGCTTTTGGATGTGGAGTCACGTTTTTGATTTTTAGAGGGTTAGATTTTTTTTTTTCAAGTTTTTCTTCTTTAAAGGTGAAACGATTTTTTGGAAGTATTTGAGTTAAATAAACTGAGATTCTCAGAACGTTACTCTTTGTACCATATGTCACAGTGGGAAAAATATTTTACTTTTTTTTTGGTTGTTTTTTGTTTTGTTTTGGGACAATTTTCGAAAATCGCTCGTATTTTTAGACTTTTTGACACATTAATTTTAAAATTTCATATCTAAAAATATATCGGTTACAAACTTCCGAAATTTTTACAAGTTATAAAACAAACTTTTCGCATTTATAAAAATTATAAATAAAATTAAATGGATGATTTTTTTACTTTTTTAAAAGATATGCAATGAAGCAGAATGGGAAATACTGGTTTTTCTTGGGAATCATTACGAAACATCAGTTTCAAAGTAATAATCTCATTACTTAACACTATTTTCCTGATATTATTTACACTATATAATTTGTTATTGTTGCGAGGTGTTAGTTCAGCGTGAGATCGGAGGTATTTCCGAGTTAGCTTTCTCTTAAGATGCGCTTTGCACTGCGTTGTGTTTAACGTTCTTAGTAATTTGAAGCGTAACTACTGAGTACACTTTGTGACATTCTAAACACTTGTACGAGTATTTCTGTGGAAAATTCCAGAACTTTGAAGTGTTTAGGTTGATAAAATAAATTTAAGGAAACTATTATCGAACCTGTGTGCAATGACAATCATTTACGAACTATTATCAATCTATTACAAACCTGTACGCATGCAACAATATTATAATTAATTCATGTATTAAAAAAAGTGTTTAGGTTGATAAAATAAATTTAAGGAAACTATTATCGAACATGTGTGCAAAGACAATCATTTACGAACTATTATCAATCTATTACAAACCTGTACGCATGCAACAATATTATAATTAATTCATGTATTAAATTCAGAAGTCAAAACAACAAAAATCAGCGTAATATTCTCAATATTTTCACAAGACTAGTTTCGATGGTTTTTACCGAACCATCATCCTCAGCTGCGAAACCGTAAATGAAGGTTATCTCTCTTATCATCTCTAGTTTCACCAACAGATGGCGCCACGTGCTTATTCTTGTCCAGGCTTTCTTATCTTATCTAATCATTATTTCCGATTTTCTTCATTTACGGTTTCGCAGCTGAGGTTGATGGTTCGGTACAAACCATCGAAACTAGTCCTGTGAAAATATTGAGAATATTACGCTGATTTTTGTTGTTTTGACTTCTGAATTAATTTCGTTCGGCGTGTCATTGTGTCTTAATCATGTATTAAAATTGTTTTGAACGTATTTCACAAAACAAAAACATACAAAGAAAAATTCTACTTGCGTTTTATGATTTTTTTGCAGTCTTTTTTTAAATAAAGGCTTTATATTTATATTAACTAAATGTATAAATAGCGCTAAACTTTTACATATATTTATGAACTGAAATTCAGTAATAAAATTTTTAGGAAGTTTGAAATGATTTAATGACTATTTAGACACTTTGTATTCTTTAATCTGCGTTTTCTCAGTTTTAATTTTTTCTATAAATCCTTTTACTTTGTCCTAAAACATAATACAGGTATGGACTAAATTATTTGATATTTTTACTGCTTATTTAAAATTATATACTTTATAGAAACAAGGATGGGTTTTGCAAAATACTGAAAAGAAAAATGATTTGAAATGAAAATGTGACGGAGATCATATTTGTTTTAAAGATTTTACATTGAAAAGTGTTTTTACTTTTTTTCTCAGAAACTAATGCATTAATTGCAAAATCAATCCTTGAAGTTATTAAGAATAATAAATACAATTAAAAAAATCTGGGGGGAACACTGAAAATTGTAGGAGAAGAAAGACATTTTAATTGTTAAATTTTTATTAAAAAACTATTTCTTTACAATGGAAGAGACACACGCTAATGTGACAATCAAATTCGCTAACACAACCTTGTATTTGGCGTACATTCAGTAAAGTAATTTTTAGTAACTATTTCTTTGTTAAAAATTAAAATAATTTTGTAGTACAAAAAACTTTTAATAATATTCATAAAAAGTAGATGAAAGTTCCTAAACAAAAAAAAAAAATCATTCAAAAGGTACCGAGCCCCTCGTCGCTTTGAACCGATATGCGCGTCTGAGCTCCTTAACTTTAGTTTTAATTTCAATGATATTTCTGAATTATCCAGTATCAGATAATGTTGTCTGTACTTGTTTTTAAATATCCGTATCTTGTACAGTTCCATCTATTTTTGGGGGGATGCTATCACATCCCCAGACATCTATCAAAGCGACTGTTTCGCTAAAAGTCCAGCGAGCAGTCGTTGCACGTCAGCCATGTTGCTTACTAAAATTAAGTGAACCGCGCAATCTCGCAGTGCAGAATCGGAAATCTCCCCATTTGCCCTGCCCCTGAGAGGTAGGAAAATTCTGTCAGGTTCCTCCTCCATTCCGAGAAGCAGTTAATGCTTCTTCGCCATGTGAATGGGACACGTTGGAAGAACCGGTTTTCGCCACTGGTCGAATCTGCTCTTGTGAACGGGGTTTTAGAGGCAGAAAGGAAGGGGAAACGGCAGTATGCAGCTTGTTATATTTTAAATTTTGTATTCTAAATAAATGGAAAAAAACACCGTAAAGGTGTATGTTTAAAACAATCCATTCAATCACTTGTAGACAAAAGAGTATGTTTTGTATTATTGCATAATTACAGTGCTTAAGAATTATGCATAAAACAACTGATTGTTTAAAACGAAAGCAAAAAACTCAATACGTTATTATCTGTAATGCTAATTATTTTTAGAAAAGATTTTTTTTTTTTTTAATTTCAAAATATTAGGTCTCCAGAATTACATATATCTTGTTTGCGAAATTGCTTTCTCCAGTAACGCTGATAACTTTCCTTGAAGGTGACAGAAAATTGCCCGCCTTACAGAAAAATCCGTGAAGTGTAACTAAAGCATGAAGAATATTTTTAAAAAAAATATAAAGTGAGCGAGCTAAAAATCGATTGACATAAACTTCAACTACAGGTTTATTTAATTTTTTGATGCGTTGTTTTACGTCAGAACTGAAGTTTTTTCGCTGCTCGGTAAGAGATTATTTTAATTCACAAATTAATGAAGCATTAAATCGCTAAAAGCATTGAATTACTTTTCAAATGTTGTGAATGAATATTATAGACCTGTGTTATATTTTAAAAAATAAATAATGAAGAATCTGCATGAATGTATGCATGTTTCTCGCATTGTGATAAAGCAATGGTACCCGGAGTTATCAAATTTTGAGTAACGTAATTCTCCACCAGATATGGGCATCTGAAAGACCTAATTTGGAATTTGTTTTATTATCAATTTCATATTTTGGCAGACATTAAAGAATTTTTGATTAACATACTCAACAATTTCAAAGCGAGGATTGGCAACACTGTACGGAAAAATAAAATTATCTCCAGCGCACGAGACTGTCTATCGAAAATTCAAAAGGTAGACCCATTTTAAAATTATTTTGCGATATTGCTCGTGAACTGAATTTTACGGTTTAAGTGTGAAGAACATTATATTTAATAAGTAAAGGTAACACAGAAAATGTTAGAAAACGCCCATTTGGGCGTAATGTAAAATCTAAAAGCTTTCAGATTTTTCCCCCGCGCGAGTCAAAGAGCTAAATATCCTGTGAAGATCTTTATAAAGGCATTTCTTTACTGTATGTAGGAGCTCTAGTGTGCTTTGTCTTTTACAAATAAGTATTAAAATAAAATGTGTTATTGCTCATTTCATTAAAATGATTAGCAGAAAATCAAAATTTTTTGGCGTCATATTTTTTTCTCATTTAAAGTTGTAGAGACATTAGGTTGTTTAGAAGCAGGAGATGTGAAAAATGAGAAAAGCCCTCGCCGGGACTCGAACCACGCACCTTTCGAATACGCGCCGAACATACTAACTACTACACCGCGAAGACATGCCAAGGAGGCGGGAGAAATGCTTTATTAAGTAAAGCATTTCTCCCGCCTTTTCTTTATTAAGTAAAGCATTTCTCCCGCAAACACTTATTAAATACAATAAGTGTTTGATTTTGATACGAAAATGTAAATCAGATATATTTTTTCGTAATAACTTGTATTTTTATGATTCTTCTGTAAAAAGGACTAATAGCTCTTACATTATTATTAAATATATAACTCCCTTATTATTATTACATTATTATTAAAACTTTACAATTATTGTTTAAAAATTGCCATTTTTTATAAAATGCATATTATTGTCTGCTTCTAGAATATTTCTTTACTACCATTTTAATTTTTATTTCCACCTACCATTATAATTAAAAATTGCTAATGGTAATTTCCTAAAATTTTAAAGAAGAAAAAAGGGTTTTTATTTAAACTGCTTCGCTAAACTGCTAAAAACTTTTCGGCGTGAAACAGGCCCAGACTCTTTAGCGCCAACAGAAGTCTTAATTTGCAGCATGAGCACACAAGAATGAATATGAAAGAAAAAGAAGAAAATATAGCTCATTTTTGCTTGAACATGATATTCTAATTTAGAAATGGCTATTTTACTTATTTAATATTAATTTAGAAAAATCAGCATCACCAAATGGAATTGTGAAGCATAAACGCTGAACACTGACCAATTAACTTTTATAATTCGAACTGTAGAGAACAAAAAACAGATCTCTACCACTAATCCAGCCTTAATACTATAAATAAGGGGAAATGCAACACTTTTTCTAAAAATAAGAAATCTAGGTTTTTTATTTTATTTTATTTTATTTTACTTTACTTTACTTTATTTATTCTTTTAAGCAGTGGAGCAAGAGGAAAATACCCAAAATATAGGTCTCACTCGTCGATAATGAAAACTCTTGAGACTTCAGGCGCATCAAGCATTCTACCAAATGTGAGATAAACATCGGAAGAACAAGTGTATACACAGCAAGGAAAAGGCGGCAGGAGTAATACTCCAGTATGGGAAATTCACAAAAGCGAGCGAATCCGGAAGTATATTTCCATTTCCTCTGTACGAAAGATCATTGAAGCCTAAATATGGACACTTCCATGGTTGGAGAAATTTTAGTGAGGAAATCGTATACATGAAAAAAACTAGAAAACATTTTTTTTAAAAAATAACGTCAAATAATGC
Organism: Stegodyphus mimosarum; assembly: GCA_000611955.2. Taxonomy (NCBI): domain Eukaryota; kingdom Metazoa; phylum Arthropoda; class Arachnida; order Araneae; family Eresidae; genus Stegodyphus; species Stegodyphus mimosarum. The sequence continues at coordinate 216,149 of KK117381.1, forward strand.
ATACGATGCAAAATTTAATCTTTTTGGAATCAAAACCATGAACTTTAAAAGTTAAAGTTGATAATTTTACTAAGTTATTTTTAGCATACAAATGAAGGAAACAACTTTTAAGGAAATTAAATCTGCATAAGTAGGAAATAAAACTTGCAAATTGCGTTCTTCAATATCCTTAGCCGCTCTTATTATGGTAGAACTGACAAACAAGTTGTAGAGACATTAGGTATTTTTGGAAGCAGGAGAGATGAAAAATATGCATTGCCTTCGCCGGGGATCGAACCACGGACCTCTGAATTACCGGCTCAGTGTGCTGACCATTACACCACGAAGGCACGCTAAGAATGTGGGAGATATACCTTATATACTCCCCTATTTAAAGGGCGACTAGAGTTTTAGGGGACCTAGTCGCCAAATTCTGGGTGTGGAGAGTCATTATCCACAACCCTTTTAGTTCGGGCGCCACTATAGAGACATTAGGTATTTTTTTGGAACAAGAGAGATGAAAAATAAGGAACGCCTTCGCCGGGAATCGAACCACGGATCTCTGAAATACCGGCTCAGGGTGCTGACCATTACACCACGAAGGCACGCTAAGAATGTGGGAGATATACCTTATAAAGTGTTCTATCTAGCTATGTCACATTTACTGCTGAGATCTATGTGTAGATATATTTTCTCATTTTCATGTATTGTACTGGAATACTTCGCTAATTTTTCGCCTTTTAAACTGAGGTTCAAAGAGTTAAAATGTTGTAAGATTTTAGTTAAACTAACAAAGTTTTATTTTAATTTTTCCTTTTTGAATCTGTTCTCATTTCAACTTCCCGTTAGAATAAGCGCTCGTTTCAGCTTTATGCTAATTTGAAGTGGAGCCAAGTTATATTTAAACGAAAGGTAGAAACCTTTCAGCGTGAGAGAGCTTTTATTCTCAGACCACAGTTACTCTATTCGACGTTCGCCTGATTAGCTAGTATTTAAATTCTAAGCCGTAGCGCTGTTACGTTATTACTGATCGAAGTAATTCTAAGTGCGTCAGTATTAGTTAAATCTTGCTACGCACCATTTAGTTTAGACGCCAACCTCGCGTTTAGAGCTCTGTGAGCAATGATTACTTAATTTCTACTTAGCTTTAGTTTAAATTATATAATTGTTCAGTTTAGACCCAAGTGGCGGTCATTATTTTCTGTATCCCTCCCGAGTTGGGAAGTGGCTGTAAATAAATTTGATTTAATAAAAGAGGATATTAAATCCCTCATAAATGTAGTTATTCTACCACTTAATCATAGTATTCTACCACAGAACACAGCTGCATTCAGCTCCCTGTTCAAGATCAGGACTCAGTTACTTTCACGAAGATGTTTGCCAAGAATATGCACCGAACACTCAGTCCTGACAATGTTAATTAATTCCTTTCTTTCGCTGTCGATGATTGTGATGCTATCAGCCTCATCCCGAACTGCTCGCAAGCACAGTTGGATTAACCATTAAACATGCGCAAAGTGCATCAAAGAACCCCATGAAAAGTTCCTTAGGCACTCAGGAAAACGAACAGCACAAACATTTTCCATTGCCGATTTTACAAAGGAATATTGTGCAAGAGACCTTAATCTTGAGTTATCATTTATGAGTCAGTGTATGGGATTTAGTTAGTTTTAAGTCTTCAGTAATAGTTGTGACGGCATGATGTCGCCCTTCTCCATCTATTTTAATCGAGAGAGCAGCAGGAAGTAGAATTCATAGATATTGTTACGTTACATTTATAGGGCATTTTCTCCCTCCTTTCTGCATGCCTTCTTGATGTAACTGTAGCACACTCAGTAAGTATTCGAAAGGCCCAGGTTCGAGTCCCAGGAAGGGAACTGGTCATTTTTCATGTCTTCTGCTTAAGGTGGAACTAAAAGATGGTGGGTAATGATTCATCACCACCAGGATTTGGTGACCCGAGTCCTCTAATTCTCAGTCGCTTCTTAAAACCGGGAGTATATAAGGTATTTTCTCCTTTCTTCCTGCATGCCTTCGTGGTATAAGGGTAGCACACTCGGCGCGTATTCCAGAAATCTATCCTCGAATCCCAGAGAGGGCATTGCACTTTTTCATATCTTCTGCTTCAAAAAAATATATGATTTTACGCATTTCTTAAAGATATTTGCAATAATGTATACTGATTGCTTCCATTCTGGTCAGTCTACAAACGGTTTACCTGCTTACTCTCAAGTTTTCCTGCCGTTTATTTTCAGTACTCCTACCTCAATAGAAAGCATGAATCCTTAATAGAAAGCATGAAATATGGCTTTAATACGAGTGCAGTATCATTAGGAATTTTTTTATGAGACCTTGACAAATGAGCAGTGTTCTCGCCGGGCCTCCAACCTGGACCTCTCGAATATGCGCCGAGTGTGGTACCGTTAAAAAGCAAGCAGAAAGGATTGAGAAATTTTGGTTGTGATGTATCATCATTCACAACGTTCAGTTCGGTCGCCACTGTAGAGTCATTAAGTGTTTTTGAAGCAGGAGTATATGAAAAATGTGCAATGGTCTCCGCGGGATTCGAACCCGGACCTCTTGAATACGCGTCGAGTGTGCTACCGTTACACCACGAAAGCATGCAGAAAGGATAGAGAAAATATGTTATAAGTGTATTGTTTATTTGCATTATTACAATGACAGAAAAGAAATTCCCTTGTTATTAATTATACTGTTTTCAAGATAAATAACCTTTCTTTCCTTCATATTTTATTTTTTATCGTGATAAAGAAGTTACGAAATAAAATAATAATAATAATTTAATAAAAAATTACCTCAAATGTCTGAATTCTAATAACAAATGATCTTAATGTCATATTGCCTACTGGTTGGATTTTAAACTGCATTATAACAACGTGAAATTCTAGGATAATTTCTAAATGTCATAAGGTATTTGGGTAAATGATAAATGATTATTTAATTATATAATGAATGTTGTTTTTTATATGTCTCATTAAATTTGGAATTATGAGAGAAATAAAATTAATTTTTCAGATAATTTTTCGCTTCAATTCTCTGGAGTTACTAGGTATAAATTTAAGGTAAATGATGATGTAGATGTTAGTTTCCGTCTTTTGTTTGGCAAACCTGACCACATTTCTCCTTCAATTTCGCAATTAGAAAAATTAATTTGATAATGCAGAAAAAAATGAATGGGAAAATTATGTAGATTGTAATTGCAAAAGAATATAAAAAAGTCAGCAATCGGTAAAATATAAGCATGTATATAACGGGGGAGGGGGAGATAACGAACATGTCACTTTTTTTTTTCTTTTCTAACTAGAATTCTTAGTGCTACTTATGTCATAGGAAGTCCACTGGAAGCTAAAAGAAAAGTACAAAAAACACATTTCCTCCCAAAATGTAATGTATAACAATTCAGCAAGCAAATTTCAGACTTATCGTAAAATAATTTCTCTTGTATTCTTATCTAATTAATCCAGTCTGAGTTTCTCTTAATTATAATCTGTTTTTAAAATTCCCTAATAAGAATTGTGCAATGATATGAACTGATACATATATGTAGTATATATTCTAATGGAAGTTGCATATTCTAAATATTAAATGATTCACGCTACTTAATTCTTACTTCCTTGTACGAAGTAAAGAAAGTATAGTAATCACGAAATATTTAGGCCTCATATCTCAAAAAAAAAAATCATTAAGACCGCTCTTGTATCCATTTGAACGATGTTGTCGTGTGACATCTGTTCATATAGACATAATAAAGGAAAGGTTTTTTTTTTTTTTTCAACACGGTTTGTAAAATGAATTTCAAATGCCTTCAGAAGAGATTTCTTTCGTGACATCTGTACATACGTAAGTACGTATGTACAGATACGTACGTACGTACGTATGTAGTTCGCATGACTCGAAAACGAATAGCCTCAGCACGTTGAAATTTTGTGCATGAGCCGCTTATAACAAATAATTATGCACGTCACTTTTTGGTAGCAATCGGACACACTAAAAGTATGTACCATGTATGGATATATATATTGGATATATGTGTATATATATATATATATGAAATAATAGAAACGAATTTAGAGGTAATGACCAGCAGGGGTTTTGATGTCGTAGAATGCTGAGATGCCCATCCATACAGAATAAGAAATTTGGCAGTCGAGGCAGATTAAATTCTCATTTTATTTTCAGTAAACATATTGCGGCCACAAACAACTTGGCACATTATTTGTGCCTATTTCAAGAGGTTTAGAATTTTGATAACTTTGCAGCAAGAAGAAAGCAGCAGACAGCAATCAAACTAGGCCGAAGAATAGCGAGCAAGTGCGTTCAGAGTGAAATCTTAATTCAGATTGAGTTAGTTTTGGTTCTCAATGCATTTTGATTGGATAGTTAATACTTCTGTAAAATTATTATTGATTGATTGAGCTTTAGTTCCATTTACATTATCAGAATTATGTAAGAGTCATATGACATGAATTAGTCTAGAAATGACGCAGTGCGTGGACAGGTTACCATTTTTAGAATTCAGAAGGGAAATTTACGTTGCTAATTTAATCTTTTACATATTCTTTATTTTTCTCACATTTATATACATATACATCTGCAAATATCGTATACGTACACCCAATCTGTTACCAACTTCTGTGAGCTCAATTTTTTTGTTCTGATATGTTGGTAACTTGTGCATTTTTTCCCCTTTAAACGTCATTAAATTATGATCTTACGTTCCGGTTGAGGTTTTTATGCTTTAGTTAATCTCCATGCAATAGCTGTAGAATTATCGACAATTTAATATTTTGTTAAGTGATGCAAAGCCCAACGAGGCCGTCATTTGTTTACATTTGGAACTCTTCGTAGAACAGTGAATTAAGTCAGTTTGATCACCAAAATCAGTGTCGTTTTCCCGAGTAGGGAGGGGAGTAAACTTTCAATTTTCTGCACAGAAAAATCTGTCTTGCTACCCGCTGGCTAAATTGTTTATGTTTACTGAAGTTGTAGAGACATTAGGGATTTTTGAAAGCAGGAGAGATGAGAAATGAGCAACCCCCTTGCCGGGACTCGAACCACGGACCTTTCGAATACGCGTCGAGTGTGCTGATCTGTACACCACGAAGACATGCTAAGAAGGCGGGAGATATACCTTATGTACCTTTTAAAGGGCGACTGGGGATTAGGGGACCCAATCGCCAAATGCTGTGGTGGAGATTCATCATCCACCACCTTTGTTAGTTCGGACGCCACTATAGAGACTTTAAATGTTTTTTTGAGTCATGAAGAGGGTAAAGGAAGTTACGAAAATATAAACGAGTCCACAGTATAGCTATCACAGTAGTCACATTCATTAATTTCGTCCACAGTCGCCCAGACGGTATAGCGTTTAGGTTAGCCTACTGCGGTATCTAAGGACTCGGTTTGAATCCCGGAAAAGCCATGGATGTTTGTATAAGTATAGCGTCCGTGAAGTATAGGGGCACTCTAAATGTGTAGCAGGCCAAAAGTCCTCGCGAGCGGATTTTGGTAGCGGAAGAGGGGGTGAGAGATCCTCGGACTCGTCCTCCCGGGGTCCATCAAAATTGGAGTCAGAACTAAGCGAAGTCGCACTGTCACCTGTATGGAGCTCTAGGCTTTTACTAACAACAAGGACAATCTTGTACTTCTTGCCACGAGGAATTTTTTGTGCTTATTCTGATGTTACTGTCAGACACGTGACATAAGTCACACACAGTTTGGTTCACGCTTGAGGAACATGGTTTAAGTCGAAACCAATATCAGAAAGTAAAACTACGCATGCATAAATGTGTAACTGATTCAGATAAATCGTCAACCTAACGTCAGTGCGTGTTTGTTTCGGTAGACTTGGCCGGTTATTGTATCATCTTAACATAAGGCTGAGCAATTAGAATACTTTGACAAAATCATTATACCAGTTTCCGCAAGGTAGCAGTGGTTAGTTGCCTAATAATGGAATCGAGCTTGTGCTAGCTGACCGTAAAGCACTAATCTGAGCACTCAATCATAAAACGTCATATTTTTCTTTGTGCCTGCTTGTCTCGTAAATGTTTAGCCTATGCATCTGAAGACGTATGAAACGAAAAGCAACGAGTTAGTTTTTCACTAACAAAATAATTGTTAAAATAATAACATTTCGATAAAAAATAATTGTTGAACGTCGATAGAAAAGCAATTGCTTAGATTTCAATTGTACACCAATAATTTAATTTTTTGTTTAATTATTTTGCGTAGTTTCTTTTTTCATTGTAATGCAAATGGAGGAGTTAATGCAATCAATGGAAAATTTTTGCTCTGAAGATACTCCGAACTACGAAAGGAAAGAGTAATCATAAAAGTAACTCTTTATAATGTAAAGTATATTTATGAAAGAAATATTTGTTATTAACTGACATGAATAATGATCAATATAATTTGAACGATATTTTGATTTTAAGGATACTTTTTACCAGTTGTTGCAATTTACCTTCGAGGTGGGTTTTTTACTTCTTCTGAGGCTTTCCGTCTACTTGTGTCATTTCTGTCTAGTAGACTTCACAAGTTTCAGAGATAACACCCAAGATGGATTTTTTGTTCTCTCAGTTTCTTTTATCAGACAACTGCCACTGTTTCCTTCCGGATATTTTATCAGCTTCCCTGTAATTTCCCAACCAGATGATTTTGCTGCATTATCTACTCTATTTGATTTGCATTACTTCTTCTTTAAAGGTAGTTTGGCTACCTTCATAGCTTTGATTTAAAGTTATGTATGCCCTCAAATCAAAAAATTTCAGGTACCAATTAATTATCAATCAGTTGCTTAAACATCATGTTTTCGGGGATGTATGCATTTTGCTAGATGGCAAAATTTTTAAAAGTTTTTACAGAAAGATAATTTTGCGCACAATTTTCCCATTCAGTTAAAGCAACAAAAATTTCAGGTATTAAAATAAAAATAATATTTTACAGTACTACTCGGCTGCTTATTCATGAATGTAAACATTTACCGTATTTCCCAGCGTATAACATGGATTTACAATTTCAAGCTACATTAATTAGTTTTTAGATATATTCACCGCATAACGCGCACCCAGTTCTTCACAAAGAAACCTAAACGATACATGTGCAATATCCTTATCATTTGAGGTCACTTATTGGAAGATTTAACCTAGTCATTCAAACAATGGTATACCGAATTGAGAAGCAATAGGATTAACAATAATGGTTAAATGCTTGAGGTAGTAAATATTCCTTCAAAGAATGTGGATTGTATTCAATGCAAGTCTCCAAAAGAATGCTACTTTATGAGGGATGTAATTTAGAATAAGAATACATTTCCGAACTCAATGAATTCGTGGAATTAGGAGTCACATGTTTTCTCTTTCTGTAGTCGTTTGAAGCAACATATTGAAGTGAAAATCGAAAGCTTTAGTAGATCGCATTTGCTTTAGTTGAAATAGAGTTGAACTAATGTTCTCCTTAGTAGTAAATATGGCTCCAGCGAAAAGAAACAAATACAGTGTTGCTTTCAAATGCAAAGCCATTTATTTTGCGAAAGAAAAATGGAAATCATGCTGCAGCAAGGGTGTTTTTTGTTGGATAAAGGTGGAACGAATGGTGATGATTATTTATTTGTGAATAAGAGTAACAACAATGGTGAATGTGAAACAAAATTGAACGATGTGCCTGAAGATATAAGGGAAGACGAAGATGACGAATGGTTTAACAGTATTTAGGTACATAATAGGAATCTACTTTTTATGCTCATTCCTTATTTTTAAATCTATCACTTTTATACTCATCGTATAACGCGCAAACGTAAATTTCGATCTTATTTTTTTTTTGTATTGCAAGTGCGTGTTATACCCCGGAATATGCGATAGTTCGAATGCAGATTAATAAAATCTATTGCATGTTTTCTAATAAATATATATTCGTTTTTCTTAATTTTGTTGCTGGTTAAATTTCCTCATGACCCCTTTGTGAGATTAAGGAATGCATGGTAGGATAAAGGCTTAATTACCAAATAGGAAATGGCGACTCGGCGAAACTTATTTCTCTTCTGATTACCTTCGAGTACTCTTTAAAGATCTTGAAGTCGTATATATATATATATATATAGCTACATTTTTCCAGACAGGGATTAGGAGATCTTTTTTAGGAAGTACACATTCCCAGTAAACATGATATATTTTGAGAGGATTAGGACTAATATTTCCTTCCTTAATCTCCGATGGTTCTATGGACTTACGAGTTTCATCTTGTATTTTCTACGGTGTTACTTCAAATGTCGAAACGCACTGAGGAACTGATCATTTTCCCTCATTTCTTATTAGATAGTATTATTATTATGTAGTAAAATTCTTGTATCAATTAAAGTGGGCTGTGAGACGTTACCCAGAAGTGTTACCGAAAACTTCTAAATAATGACTTTCGGAGGAAACTGGAAAGAGGAATTGTTTTCCTTATCTAAAAAGCTATTTTTTATTATAAAATTGAAGTTTATGCTAAAATGTAGAAATAAAGATAAATTATAGGTAATAATTAATAATATATATTATTAAAATTTGAAAAGCCAAATTCAGATCCACGTTTAATTCTAATTCCTTTCTTGCCTATTACAACTACAAATGATCTAGTTTAAAGGTATCAATCATTAAAATGTTGAGGGAAAAGAATTACGCATTGTCTTATGATGTTCTCAATTGGGAACTTTGACTAGTTCTGTTAAAATTCACTATGCTGGTCTAAAAAATCGACTATACAGGTAAATAAATTAAATAATAAATAAAGTAGTAAGAAACTATGAAGGATTTTTTTTACTTCCTTGTGCGAGGTAAAGCAAGTATTGTAATCACGAAAAATTCCTGGCACCATATTTCCACGAAACTGTACATTTTGGCCGCTATCAAATGCAATTAAACGATGTTTTTGCGCGACATCTGTACTTAAAGGCAGAATAAAAGGCTCTTTTTCCATAAACCAATTATAAAACTGATTTAAAATGGATTCAGAAGAGATTTTTTTTCGTAGCGTCTATACGTACGTATGTCTGCATGCATCTTCTATAACTCAAAAACGAGTAGCCTCAGAATGTTGAAATTTTGTATATATGACTGCTTTAACATGCAGTTGTGCACTTCCCTTTCTGGCCGCAATCGACTACACCAAAAGTATATATATATATACTCACTCTGTTACTTAGCTTAGTGAGCTCAGTTTTTTATTCTTATATGTTGGTAAATTGTGCATTTGTTCTTCAAAAATGATTGAATTATGTTGTCCTTATCCTCCAGTTAAGATTTTATGCCTTTAGTTAACCTGAATGCAATAGTTGTACAGTTATCAACAATTTAAAAGTTGTTTCACTGCGGCTAAGCCTAAGTTTTGTACCACAGCAGCCATATTTGTTTGCATTTGAAACTTAGCAGAATAGTGGATTTGTTGCCAATCTAGAGAAACTAAGCTTCGCAACAACAAAGATAACGTCTTCTTTTATTATTGCGAATTAAATCATGCCTAATCTATACTGGAATTACCATTTAAGTTATTAAATTATCCCATATATTGATTTCATATAGCGTCCACAACAAATTAAGTCAGTTTCTATGCCTTCAGTGTCTTTTCGCCGAGTAAGAGCAAAAGTAAAAATTCAGTGTTTTGCACCGAAATACCTACATTCTTGTTCGCTGGCTGAATTGCTTGTTTTTGCGTAGAAACTGTAATTGTAAAATTTTTTCTTTAAATTGTTTTAACTGTAGTTATGGTTTTTACTTTTCTATACTTTTCAATTTTCAATAAAGATATTTTGAGGTTTAATGCATTTTTGCCGTACTGCGAAGTGAGAACTAAATTAATTGAATGAGAAGTATATCTCCAATTAAATTCGAGGAAATAAGTTTAAATGAAATGCAGCGAAAAATCTGCATAATTTAATAAACAATGCAAACAAGTCATGTGGTGTTCACATCAGATTTTTTTGAATTTAAGCAGAGAGTGCAGCTGAAAAAAAATTTCCTTTTTTAGCACAAAAACTGCTAAATTTTACCTCATATTCCATGGTCCAGAAATGCGGATCATGGAAGTTTAACGAATTACAGCATATAAATTTCTTATTGGTATTATTATATATTATATCTTACTGTGTTACTATATGTCATGTTCTTTTAATAAGGTGAACCATTTTTACTATGTATTTTGAGCATTTGAATGCTTGACTTCTAATGCTGATTTTAGAAATATCGGATAAATTAAAATTTTATACGAATTTTGAACTTGGGCCGTAGGAAAAGTGATCAGAAATGTCATTTTCTCAATTTCTGCACACTGTCTGTTTTATATCTGAAACTTGATATTTGCATTAAAATATCAAGTCATCTTTCCTTTACAAATGACAATTTTTTGACGTCAATATGAATGAAATTTTATTTTTAAATTAATAATTTGATGTTCTTAGTTAGAAACATTGTTCTGTAAAAAATGAATAAAATATTATTTATCTCCTGGGATAACTGGAGAGTTTTCAGACTAAAATAGAGAGTGTTTATGAATGTTTTTATTCAGATTATGAAATAGACTCACTCATGATTGTGCACAAGCAACGAAACATACATTGGAGCTCAAATGCTAAGAATCTTAAAGTTTATAGTCGTATTGAAAACATTTATTAAATTTTCACTTATGCACCCCTCCTACCCCGGAAGTCAACGTTGAGAACTCTGCGAAGCTATTGGCTAAGATCTGTACCTAGGCAGTCTAGGCCATGGGGTATATAAATTACGAACCTAGTGGTTCTGGAGGTTCCGGAAAGGTCAATCATTGGCCGGGGTACCTAGAGCAGGGAGGTAATATTATCCGGGGGTAGCGGTCCGGGTATGCTGGGTAATAGCCCTCTGCGACAGGCAGCCCGAGCGACTGGTAGGTACCAAATTACCAACCAGTGAACCCCGTGGATTCGGGTGTGTCTCGCCGACCCCTCCAAAGTTCTCTAAAAGGGGTTGAACTCGGCCCCCAGTTCCCATGGCTGTAAGAAAAGAAGGAGGAGCCAAGCCTGCACTGAGAGTGAAGCACTGCTCTAATGCTTCTGTCTCCAAATGGGGTGTTTTTTGTTTACATTCAGAAGCTCCCTTGACAACTCTCTGATAGTATTTTGACACACCACAGTTCCGTGCAAATCGAAAAACAGGACATTTCCGAATAAAAGAAACATTCATTGTATGATGGATAAGAGCAATTTGTATAATTTAGTCACATTTACGCAAAAATAAGGTCTTGGTTATTTTTCGATAACTAACAACAGCGATTTTGATTATGAATTCGTTTTATAAAATTCTAAGCTGTTGAACTACAAAAATATAGATTTTATTAAAACTGTTATGCTTAAAGAATGAAAAATACCTTACGGTACTTTAAAATTGTATACGTCTTTCGATACCCTTGAAAGAGTATTTGCAATTTTTATGTTCCAAACGCCAAAATGTTTTTAAAAAAAATAATTTTTTTTTTGTCATCCATATATTATTGTAACATGTACTTTATTTTTTTTTTAATTTTTATAGTTGCTCATTTAAATTTATCATTTCATTTTTATATGAGTGAAAAATGATCAGATTTACACTTTTTACTTATTTGGGTTAATTAAAAAATAAAATTACCACTAAATGCTGCAATCCTCGTCAAAATAAATAAATATGCACCCAGATATGCCAATAAGTTAACTTTTCCTTGAGTTGTAACCCAACATTTGTGAAAAATTATATACAGTTTTACACAAATGTGTGGAACAGAAGACAGATACATTTGCGAATTCGGCGGATGTACCATGGGCGGTCAAGATGATGTGACCATGTGAATGTGCCACATCATCAAGACAGCTTATTAAGAATTTGAAAATAGGGTAATCGACGGAGATGAAAACATATGTGTATTCTATCAAAGGAGATCCGATCTCATGAATGGTGTTCTTAACGATTCCAAGTTGTTAACGATTCCAAGTTGTTAACGATTCCAAGTTGTTAACGATTCCAGGTTTCCCACGCAAGTCGTTTTTTCTCGGAAATTCGAACCGTTCTGAGCAAACTCTTCTGTGAAAAGTATAGCATTTTATTCCGTTCAGAATGAAATGCTGTTTAAAAGTGTGTTCTTTTCAAGTACTTAGGACTCTGAATTATTGTAAAAAAAGAAAACAATACATTTATATGTATATTTACTAAGTAATTACAAAATATTTACATCCGATCGTGTCAAAAACCTGTTGATCTTAATGGTAAATAACCGAATGTTTTGGTCACCTCGCAGGGATTCACAGTGCTTCAAAGAAGTGTATGTGGAAAATCGGTCATAGGTCTCTGCTTCTTACTTCCTACCTGCATGTCAGTTCCGAAGGGAGTCGAGGTATAGCATCGGTAGACGAAATATTTTTTACACGGATAAACGAAACTTCTTTTCTTCCCACAAAGTGCTGGTATGAACGAAATTTTGGTTAGCTGCATGTTGTCGTTTTTCATTAAAATATATAAAAAATTATGCTAAATCTTTCATCCACCTATTTTTATTTTGTTTACCAACTACGCGGTGCCAATAAAATAAACCCCCTTTTTTTAATTTCAGATTTTTATATTAAGCCTAAAAACGCGTTTTTTCATTTACACATTTATGGGCATTTCGAGAGCATTGGAGGTATACACCTTTGGGCTAAAATATTTAAAAACAGCATATCTTTGAAATTTCGGGTAGACAGTCTCGCGAACTAGAGATAAAACTATTTTATTCAGCACAGTGTGTTGCCACTGCTTGTTTTCAAATAGTCGAGTTTCTTAATGAAAAAATTGTTAATGAAGGCGAAGTAAATTTTAGCCCAAAAAGGCGTTAGTTTAAGAAATATGAAACACATAATAAAATAAATTCGAAATTCAAGATTCGGGTTTCCAGGTGCCTTTATTCGGATGGAGTACCCCTTTATTCAAAATTTGATATAGTATCTTGGTACAGTTTTCTTTTTATTATATTTTTATTTATTCACAATGTGAGAAACATACATACATTCATGCAGATTCTCCATTATTTAATTTCTTCTAAATGTAATAAAAGGCGATTATATATGGTGGCAACAATCTGAAAAGTGATACAGCCAATTGTAATGATTCGAAGCGAAATATCACTTCTAGCCTAATAGCCCTTATGAGCTAACGCCCCTTTGGGCTAAAAATTACTTCGTTATCTTTATGGAACAAAGTGTGGAGATAATTTTACTTACATTACATTTTTTATTATTTCAAATAGTACAGTCAAATATTATTAGTAGATTGAGATAATTGGCTGTCAAACCGCTGGGAGTGGTACATTTTCGTCTTGTTAACAACTTTTTTTTTTCTTTCTTCGCTAGAGAATAGTTTTTTTTTTTTTTTTTTTTTTTTTTTTTT
>KK117381.1:229571-239999 GCA_000611955.2 Stegodyphus mimosarum
TAAAAATACTTTTTTCCATCACGAAAATAATGCAGCACCGAACACACCACGGGGATCCCTTAAGTAGAAGGGAATCGAAAAATGCACTTTTACACCTCACTTATCATAGGCAATTCATCACTTAGTGTGAAGACAATTCCCAAAGGACATATTAGCGGCAATAGTGTCCTTTCGTTATTCCTAAAGGATATCATGCTTGCTCTCCAATTCCTTGTTTCCTTTCCTTTTTTAACCCTCCAATAAAAGTTGCGCAAGGAAAATCCCTCAGGACATTCAAACATTCAATACAGCTCTAGCTGTCCATCACATGTATTCATTCAAAGTTAATACTTAAAAGCGCGTCGAATAATTTTTTTTTTATTTTTATTTATTTATTTTGTTTTCATTCATTCATTTTTCTAACATCTTCAGTTACGCTGATAAATTTTCCCTATCTTCGTGTCTCAACTCCCAGAGTGGTATTTTGAATATCATTCCACTGTTTTAGTTCTCCGCGTTAACAGATGTAAATATGTTTTCGGGAGCTCCGATATCATTTTTCTTTATCATTTGCCTTTCGTTCTTTCTTAAAAGAAAAATGAGGATGCAGTTTTTGTATTCTCAAAAGGTATCTGCATATATGTATGCGTATACGCTTGCAAGATTCTCGGTTAATGCTTTGTTTCATTTGCTAACATTTCTCTTCGGCATTTCTAGTTATAAAGTAATATAAAAAATTTATGCTTAAAAGAAATTTCTTCTTTATTTATTTACTTTCTTTATTTTTTAAAATTTTGATTGTTTACTTATGCTTATTTCTCCTTCTTCCTAAATTTTTGAATGGCAAATTACAGCGAAATGTAAGGCTTATATGAATACAATGCGGGTAAAAACGTTTTTGTTTCCTTGCAATGAATTTCTCTCACTTTTCATGTTTGGAAAAAAAAAATAAATAAAATAAACTTTTGTAATCACTAAATTACATGTCAATATGCTACTATGTGTTTCCTTTATTCTTTTAAAAATATTTTAAAGGTCAGGTATTTTTAAGGCATGACTGAAAGAAATTACAAATTGTAAAACGAACTATTAGTAAATTTTTAAAGCATTATTTTTTCAGATATTTTCTATTACTCTAAGGGTTTATTTTAATTCAGTAAACACTTTAACAGTTGCTGATGTGAATAAATATTAAATAACATTTATACATGGCTAGAAAACGCACAAAACACGAGGGAAAATTAATACGTTATAATCTATTTCTCCCGCCTTCTTAGCATGCTTTCGTGTTGAAATGATCAGCACAATAGGCGCGTATTCGAGAGGTCAGAAGCTCGAGTCTCGGCGAGGGCATTGCTAATTTGTCCCGTCTTCTGCATAAAAAAAATACCTAATAACACACAGTGACGCCCGAAGATATCCACCACCAGGATTCCACCACCAGGCCCGAAGATATCTACCACCAGATAGATATCCACCACCAGGTCAGGGGCTCGTGTCTCGGCGAGGGCACTGCTCATTTGTCCCGTCTTCTGCATAAAAAAATACCTAATAACACACAGTGACGCCCGAAGATATCCACCACCAGGCTCGAAGATATCCACCACCAGGATTGGGTCCCCTAATCTCCAGTCGTCTTTAAAAGGGTGAGTGCGTAAGGTACTTCTCCCGCTTTCTTAGCATGCCTTCGTGGGGTAATGGTCAGCCCACTTGGCGCGCATTCAAAGGGTTCGAATTTCGAGTCCTGGCGAAGGTATTGCTCATTTTTTACGCCTCCTGCATAAAAAAATACCTAATAACTTCACAACGTTTTCAAGAAAATTAAAACGAATGAGAAAATATGTTAACAAATTTGATGAACTGAATTTGCTCAGATTGCAGCCTAGAAGATAAAGTGGTTAGTTACTCTGACTGCCATACCAAAGGGGCGGGTTCGATACCCACTGACGGCGTGCATGAAAATTGTCTGTCCTTTAGAGGAGGCAACGGTGGCTCACCGCTTTCTTGTCGCCATAAGAAAGTGACCACCGCTTCCGTTCTTAATATTGGCCAGTGCCTATAAAATGCTTGTGCCAGCAATTGGAACAAAGGAGAAAGAAATCTCTCCTCAAATATTAGGTAGCTGTTAAAATAATGAAGACCAAAACTTTATCTAACTTTCTGACTCTTTTCAGCTGTACGTTTTACTTAATAAGTGGTTTGAATTCTTAATTTCTTTATAGAATTTAATGATTTCTTTCAGATTTCTTGAATCTTTGTATGTCTCACATCTCTCTCTCTCTCGCCTTCGTTTCTTTTTAGCTATCTAAGGAAGAAGTAGGATTGGATCCACAAAGCGAATGTCACCTCTCTTCATTCCAAGACCAATCTCCTTTCTATCGGTAGTGTTTCATTTTAGTTAAATATTTATGCATACATTTCTTTTTTTATTCTAAAAACTTAGTGAAATTTCTTTTTTTTCTTAGCTTGCTGTAATTGGATAGAGCTTCATAACTTTAAAATAACGATAAGTATGTAGTAATTTTTATTTCTCAAGAAGAAAGGCTGTGGAATCTACTGGCTTACTGTGGAATACTCTTACTATGAAAATTTACTAGGCTCTTACTATGAGAAAATGTTTGAAACGCATGAAAGGTGGGTGAAAATCCACACAAAAATACTTGGCTTACTTAGCTCAATGATTGTTCTTTAATAAGTTCTGTTATTTTTCATGTCTTTACTTCTCAAAATTATGTTTCTTAAAATTACAATACTTATATTTGACGGCTAATAAGTTCTGACTGCCTCAGCTGTGTACCACTAAAATTTATTTTCTACAAAAAAATAAGTACGCTTTCTTTCAAAAATCGCAAAGCATGCTGAAGCAAGGATTATCACACACCAGGAGAGATTATTCAATTTTCAGGATAGACGGAAATCACCGACTTGCGCGAATGATGTGAAATGAGAAGCTCCATAGCACGTTAAAGAAGATATAAGGGAAGGAACCTGCAGAATGTTCAATTTTCGTGCCGTTATTTCTGTTAGGGAAACCATCGTATACATTTCTTCTTATCTCAGAGGACGCGTGTAATACCAGAGAATGCCAGACAATCATCAACGGATGCAGTTCCAGCAGACAGACGATTTTACTATGGGCATAGTGATCGGACTGAGAAGAAGAAGCTGGTACATACGATAAATCTCAGCTGATACACACCTGAACGCATCCACAGTGCATCGGCTGTGGCGACGATAGTTGGAAGAAAGAAAAGTCATAAGTTTGAGGGGTGCCATTGCAGACAGAGTAAGGTCAGAACGCGAGGATCGAGGCATCCACCGACTAACGGTGGCGCAATCGAAAGCCACTTATTCCTCTATACTGCAAGATCCAAGGTGTCTTGGATCAAGACACCTTGGATGTTCCCATATCGACCAGAACAATTTGTTATCAGTTGATGGCTAGTGACCTGCACTCGTGAGCATAACGTTAAGAGCCGTGCCATTGACGCCACCGTCTGCAATGATGCGGGGCTCAAGTAATGTGAACGATATTCAAGGTCGTGTTCTCAGATGAATCATGCTTCTGTTTCTTCAATGATAGTCTCCGCATACGAGTGTGGCGCCGATGAGGAGACAGATCAAATATGGGAGCAATTGCGGAACGCTCCACCCAGCGACAGCGTGGCATCATGGTTTGGGACGCAATAGCATACGATTCCAGGTCACCTTTAGTTCGTATTCAGGGCACCATGACGGCTCAACGGTACGTAGATGACGTACTGCTGTCGGTGACACTCCCCTATCTTCAGAAAGCGCCCAACATCCCTTATCAGCAGGCTAATCTCCTACCACATACAGCCTGCATCAACGAATGTACCTTGCAAGGCGTACAGATGATTCCCTGGTCATCGTTACCATCTGATCACTCACCAATCGAACACATTTGAGATATGACTGGAAGCCATTTGCAGACCGTGCCATTGCAACGTTCAGAAGACGAACTATGACAAATGGTTGACAAGGATTAGAGAGCCATTCCTTAGGACACCATCCGTAATCTTATTGACTCTGTAGCTAGAATTTTTGCTTCGTGTACCACCGTCCAAGGTGGTCCTACAACCTACTAAGCCGACGTTAGTCGCGCTTTGTGTTACGTATATCATTTTGCAATAAAGATGACTTATTGTTCGTGGTTGTCTTTGTCTATTTGCCGAGTTTTTGACCACTCCTTCTTGGTGTTGCATTTCTGATGTCGGGAATGAAAATGCATATTTTAATTCTCCAATATATACAGATTCGACATATGAAAAAAAGGATACACAATTTTTTAAGTCGGTTTTTGAATTTCGGTCCACAAATTGAGCAGTCAGAGGGTTAATCATGTGCCTTTATTAAATCCAAAAAGATGTAGGTATGAACATAAGAAAGCAAAGGTCATATCTTCCGCGTGACGGTTTCCAGTGAGCAGTTTGGTTCACTGAATAATCTTGCATTCTGTAACAATGGCATGCAGGTACCAAATCGAAAGGCTATTCCGTACGCACCTCACAGATGCTAGAGTTTTTGAGTTCTTTCACATTTATTTATATGCTTGATACGATCTGTGTGATCTCCCCATCTGTGCGGAGCTAAACTTAACCCTCACGACTGTCACCAGAGAAGTTTGGGAGTCAACAATTTCCTTTGCATTTCCTCAGTATAGCTCTTCACACCACAACTCGTTTTGACAACACTGGTCCAGGATTTGAGACTGTATATCCAGGTCCAGGTTAAGACTTTAGAGGCCCTTCGCACTTAAAAAGGTTTTGATGCTCCCATATATGCATACACCGGCTCCTTCTTCATTCCTTCTCTCTCTCTTGGTTTTGGTTTAGCTGCACCATGTATTCCGCGATAAAACCAGCAATAAAAAATTTTTTGGTGCCGCATTTTCTGGACACCTAAAAACGTTGTTAATTGTTCTCTTCTCTTGATGCCTTAAGCACATAGTTACGTTGCTGAATGGTTAAACCAATACTGTATATATCAGACAACCCTGGACAATGACCTTAATCATATGCATCACAGCTTGTATTTAAATGATAACTTAATCAATTTTCGCGTTTTCTCAGACCCACATTTTATATAACGTTAGACCAAATTCCAGAACATTTGAGTAAAGAAAGTTCTGAAATGGCCACATATTTGCAATAAATTTATATTTGCGCACCTTGTCTGCATATTTTCTTATGTGAAAAATTCAACATTAGTTAGTGTTATTGCGGATAAGTAAAAATTTCTAAACTTGTAATGCGTTTTAAGTAAAGTATAGAGCACATTTCATATTTTCATTAAAGAAACTATGAATTAAGTTGCATAATCAATTCTTAAGTGATTTTTAGTTCATTTTTAGTTATGCAGAAATAGATTAAATATCGTCGTTTCCCCCGAGAATAAAACTTATTTTATTAGTTATTATTGTAGTAAAAATGGAAATAATGTTATGGGTTTACGTTTATGACATATTTCAATAAAAATATTTTCATTATTATAGTTAATTTTAGTTCAAATAGAAATACGTTGCATGTTTAATAAAATAAAATAAAGTTTTCATATCCGTTTTTAGTAGAAAAGTGCATTTTGCGTTCGCAGTTTTTAACTTTAATTTTCAGTTTATTGACCCAAAAGAGTTATTAGTCCCTAACGGGATATTAGTATGGAAGTGGAGATTTGTGTAGAAACACTTAAATGTGTTGTAGCTTTTCACATAATTCTACACTCTAGGGAGACTTTTAAGGATATAGCGTTTGTAAATATTTTGTTGTTGCCTTTTATAATAGTAAAGACAAAATGACAAACAATGTTCTGTCAGCAGGTGTGAGTTCAAGAGCATAACGGTAAATTGTGAGTTCAGCGAGAGCATAAAAAATCTAACAAATCCTCTGGTGCGAAGTTAAAATCTGAGTCTCTCCTTTTTTGAAAAGTGTAACACTCGGTTGTTGATAAAATAATTTTAGAGTGAATAGATTTCTTGAAATATGACCTTTTGGATAAAGATCTTATGTTGGTACTCGGGGATTAAACAGTAAAATGCAAATACGGAAGCTCCATTGAAAAGTTTAGAAAATATGCATTTTATTACATCACGAACAAGAGAGAATAAAGTGCCTGTTTTAGAGAAAAGCATTTTTAATGAAAAAAAATATCTGCATCAGATTCTGCTGCAAGTATCTTTAGATAGTCTGATATATTCCACTCATGAATTGAAGATTAGAATGAAGGATATTAACTTATGCTTTTTCATGGCATCGCATTATAAAAAATCATCTATCCTTAATGCAAGGTTAACGGTAATACAAAATATGTCGTTTATTTACATCTATGTAAAGTTATTGGAATTCCTGAGTTCAATTACTTTATGTCGAAACGTAATATCCTTTTTCATTAAGAAAGTTTTTATTATTCTGCAATACTAATGCACTTATAATATATTTGTCCTTTGAAAGAAGACTGCTTTTATGTATGTATCAATTTAACATGCTTCAGCCTCTTCCAATTTTAATTTTAATAGCTGATATATTTTGATTTAACTTATGTTCTTTTGTTTAAGGTTTTAACTTTCAGTATTTTTTTGAATGTCCTTGTAGAGCCTGTTCTTTTTATTGTATTTCTTTTAACATAACATAATTACCGAGAAAATAAAATTATTGCTTTGTTTTTAAGGTAACATACGAGTATTCTAATCAATGGATATGAAAAATGGTTCTGGAAAAATTCAAAGTGTATCTTCAAAGTATTTTAAAAAGTCAAGACTAACTATAGTATACCAAAAAAAGAGAAAAAGGAAAATTTTAAAAAATTGCTTAAGAATAATTTTTTTGTTACTTTAACATGAAAAATATCGGTTTCAAAGCTAATCTAAGCATTTTTAAAAGTTCCATTTCAGTTGTTACTCTAAGGCTCATGTTCAACGGTTAAAGACAGAGCCTCAACAATATACAGTAACTACGCTTTTGAGAAATGATGTAATGCGCGAAAAGCGTTGAAATTTATGCACTGCATTCATCCATTACGACTGAAAAATTGTTTTAATGAATCCTAACATCGTTAGACCAAAAGGGCTAGCTTCATTTTCCATCGTAACATTCAGTCACGTCATAAATCAAACTAAATGATAGTCACATTTCTAAAAGCAACCGACTGTTTTAGAACCGAGATTACTTTATAAATAACAACGCACGTAATATCCAGACTTTTACATATTTCTTTCAGATTTCATCTCTGCCGTGGCGCTTTGTATAAAAAATGTCATAATTTTTGTCGTAAATATTATGATAATTTTTATGCTGCAGAAAAATATAACGTACACTGACTAAGCATTTCCCAACACTCATTAACTATAAGTGTTGTGCAAAAGACAGTTAGTTAACTCTATATATTTATTTTCCTTTACTTAGTTTTTGATATGCGTTATAGGCTAGGAAAATTCTATACCATTTCTTCCTGTCACCAGCTTTAGAAAGATTGCAAAATTAATTTCATTGATGAGCTTTTTCTCTCTCCTTCTCTGTCTCTCTCTCTATGTATATATATATATAAAGAAAGGAAGAGAAAAAATATATTTTTTTTTAAATTGCAAAGTCTACCTTTTCAAAAGCTCTTATTCCAATCTGGTTAAAAAGAAATAATTCTAGAATTTCACCAATGTTCAAATAATGTTTTACTTAAAAGGAAGTTGTACTTGTGATTATATTTCTACTACTAACTCACATGTATTGTATCTCCTTGTATCTTGTTCAAATTTTCAGTCTTTAATAAAATACTTTTTATTCATCCACTCAAGTTCAAATACACTTTTTTTAAACTTGTGCTGGATGACACTTGATGTTAATACAGTTTTTTCACATATTAATGTCAATTCCTACTTATTTATTCCTATTTATCTGAATTAAGCTATGTTGTTTTATGAAATATATTATAAGACTTAAAATAATGATGACCTTTTATTAGGAATTCTCACGTGCTGTAAAAATTAATTTTATAACAACTTATACATAATAGTATATGACTGTGGTAAATGGGATTGTATCATTTAAAAAAAATAAGTGGCAACAGTAAGACAGAGTTCTAAAGATAAATGGAATTGTAATATTTAACAAAATTAAGTGGCAACGGTAAGAGAGAGTTCTAAAGACTTTTAAGGTATATAGAATTAAAGAATTGTAGTTTTACAGAGTGTCCGCCATGACCGCTCACAAACGGCTACTAGAGCGAAATCTACGTTCGTTACCTTATTCGTTAATCTACGTCCGACTGTTACGCCACTTGCCACTTACGCCTGCATACTGTCGAGTCAGATTGCAGCGGTACTTGACTCGGTCAGGTTTGACTAGGAACGCATAGTCTTTAGCAACGAATCCAGCTTCCAAATGTGTCGTGACGATCATCGAAGTCGTGCCTGGAAATGCCCAGAACAGCTTGCCGATCCTGCTTTCACCATTGCACGCCACACAGGCCTTAAAGCAGGCGTTATGGTGTGGGGTGTCATTTCCCTTGATAGCCAGACTCCTTTGGTTGTCATCAGACAGAGGCACACGTACAGCACAGCGGTACGTCGACGACATTCTCTGTTTAGCTGCCGTTCCTTTTGCAATACCCTGGCCTTATTGCCCAGCAAGATAATGACAGACTACATACCTCACATGTTGCTAGTCAAACACCAGACCTATCATGGTCGAGAGATCGAGGATGTTTTTAATATGTTGGGAAAAAGACCGCATCTATCAGAGAATAGCCCAAAAACTGGAGCAAATTTGGCAAGAAATACCACAACAGACCATCCGGGAGCTTTATCAGTTTATGCCACGCCGTGTGGCAGCTTGCATCCAAGCCAGAGTTGGGTCAATCCTTACTCAGCTCCTGATTTTGTAAATATGCAACTCTGAAATGAATCATTCAATTGTTCTGAAATTTTAATCATTTTCTATTCTCTACATAATCTTCCTACCCACCAATTTTTGTCTCCAGCGGAAAACTCCTTCTTGGTGCGTGGAGTTTTTTGTTATAGAGCGTATTTCAAAGATTGACAGAACCTGTTCGGAGACATTTTGCAGAGGATGTGAATCATTTGTACGCAGGATGATTCACATATCAACTTTGCATGATTCGTTTCCTATCTACAATTAGTGACTGTACATAGAATTTCGTCATTTAGCAGTTTCCCTGTTCCGAAAATTAAAAGCTGCGCCTCGAGCCATGTTCTTACTAGTACTTTTTTCCAATCGGATAGAACATATCTGCGTAATTTCGAAATTTTAAATATTGCTACGCATTTTTTAACGTAAAAGTATCGGTGCGTATGAGCTTTTATTTATACTCAGGTCACTTAACCGTAAGTTCTTTCCAGTTTTAGTTATACTCTGTGTATATTGATTCCTACAAAATTAATTAGAGTAAGTTAAATGCTTACAATATTAATTAGAATAAGTTAAGATGAAAACTCGCCTTAAACAGTATCTGTCTTCTAACTAGTTAATTAAATTAAAGTGTGAAATGAGAATAAATGAACTGCGAAAAAACAAAAAGAGCTGAGCAAAGTGAAACAATTTTCCATGTCACAAATACTTAGGTTGGTAATGAAGTTTCTGCGTTTCAGTTTTAATTAAGGGAAAACATCTCTTTTAAATTACGGTAATTCGTGTCCATGTTTACTGCATGCGGATACTGGAACTGGATTAATTCATATTTATGTTGTGAAGGTAGATGTTATTTTAAGATGCATTTCATATTTAACTCATTTTTGACATATTAACATTTGGCTTTTGTAATTATTGTACGTTACATTGCCAATGATAAATAGCTTAACATAAGTACTATGTTACATATGTGTATCTCATTATATTTATGCATTCAGTGTTTGTAATTCGTATCATGCTATCTTACGTTACTTATCCTTTCAGTCAGTCGTACAAATGTCATAGAGGCTAAATCATAAGGCATAAAATGCGGGAGTTCCGTTCACACCTGCCAGGCACAAATTTTTAATTATAAGAGATTTTAACTCACCCAAAGCAGTCCTGGCATGTTCACGCAGCTCACCGTTCATATTACATTTAGATGCAAGTGCTATGTTGATAGTATCATAATGTTTTTCAAGAGACGTGTAAAACGCGTCAAGCTCTTCATCCGTCATCGGCACCAGAGGTTGTCATCAGAGGCACACGTACAGCACAGCGGTACGTCGACGACATTCTCTGTTTAGCTGCCGTTTCTTTTGCAATACCCTGGCCTTATTGCCCAGCAAGATAATGACAGACCACATACCTCACATGTTGCTAGTCAAACACCAGACCGATCATGATCGAGAGATCGAGCATGTCTGGAATATGTTGGGAAAAAGACCGCATCTATCAGGGAATAGCCCAAAACCCTAGTCAGTTAGGTAAGCCGAATTTGCGCTTGTTTGGATGTGTCTACAGCTTTCCTGCT
>KK117381.1:251408-304637 GCA_000611955.2 Stegodyphus mimosarum
TTAAAATTAAAGCGAAATATTTACGTAATAAAATTAATGTTAATTGGTTAACATTAACTGCTATTATATACCTATTGGAGCTCTTAATCAATATAAGGCTCTTATTTCCGAGCATTAAATTCACAAAAAGAAGATCGAAATTAATTCATATTGCTGTGGCTATTATATTGTCTGATATTTTGGTGCTTAATCGTTAGGTATTTTCAGGTTAAGGTTACATTCAAAGATTTTAGTATATTTACAGAATGAAATATTTTACCCTTTTCGAAATTATATTTCGAACAGCATATAATTTATATTCGATATATATGCTTCGAACTAGTAAGAATGGTAAACACAACGAAATGCAAAGCACAACAAACTCGCACGGAGATTTTTAAATATTTTGAACTCGGCGCTGAACTTAACGCATAGAAGTGATGCCCTCTCCAGTCTTAAGTAGTCCCCGCCGCTGTCGAAGAATTTCGAATACCTTCGATTTCTCAATATTGCTGGAAGGCGCATATAATTATAGTTACTTATAGGGCAGGATACAATAACAGTTATATATAGGGATCAGATCAACTACAGTTATAGAGGGAAACTACTAAAATGTCGCCAACTGCGCCGACTTTGGAAGAATTTTCCCCAAAATACACGCGATAGTAATTTACCTACGTTTTGTCCTGTAACCTTGTTTTTCCAGCAAAGCATCACGCTCTCGAGGCACATTACACAAGAGGTACTACAATTTACATATTGTGTCAAATATTTTACATATACATTGTAGAGACATTAGGCTATTTCGAAGCAGGAGACATGAAAAATAAGCAACGCCTTCGCCGGGAATCGAACCACGGACCTCTCGGTTACGCTTCGAGCATGCAGACCACTACACCACGAAGGCATGCGAAGAAGGCGGGAGAAATACCTTATATACTCCCCCTTTTAAAGGGCGACTGGGGTTTTGGGGACCTAATCGCCAAATCGCGGCGGTGGAGAATCATCATCCACCACCTTTTTAGTTCGGGCGCCAGTGTAGAGACATTAGACTATTTCGAAGCAGGAGACATGAAAAATAAGCAACGCCTTCGCCGGGAATCGAACCACGGACCTCTCGGTTACGCTTCGAGCATGCAGACCACTACACCACGAAGGCATGCGAAGAAGGCGGGAGAAATACCTTATAACATATATATATACAAAATTCGCAAGACTGCCTTTTTTCCCAAGGACTGCGCGCCCCGAGCAATATAATCCCTGGACAGGAAGCCTTATTTGCAACTAAGGAAAATCAAAGCAATACTCAGTGTATGAATTCGCAAATTTATATACTGATTGGACCATGGGGCTAATATACTATTTATGTTATAAAAACTACGTACTACGGCCATAGTAAGGGGGTAGCCTATCGTAATGATCGACTTTAGGCACAGAACTTGGTGACTATCCGAATTACGACGTCGTTCAGCCTGCTTATGAATATGTAAACTCAATCCCAGTGTGACTTTATTGTAGAAGAAAGACCTTTACGTCGAATCGGATTACATAGCCCCCCTTGTTACTTTCCTTGAATCGATATCCTGCAGCTCTGGTGATGTCTCTGGTTTTCATCTTTTCCGCGCTAAGTTGATTCGCTCTCGTGCAAAACTGTGCATCCCTTCAAACGGTGTCTGGAGATCTTGAATGTATTCCCCAGGCGATGAAGGCGCATCTGGAGGGCGACTAAAGGCAAACGAATGTAGCGACTGAAGAGCATCATGGAAGGGGTTTAGCCGGTAGTCTTGAGAGCGCACTCCGATAAGTAAGAACAGAGATAATTTCTGCAACTTTTGGTTTTTGGAAACCCCTAGGGAGAGTTTATTAAATGAATAGTTCAATTAAATATTAATCATGCTGTCTGCCCGTGGATGTAAGGGTGTCGTTTGAATTTTGTCTGTGCCCATTAGTTTATAGACTTCTTTAATTACAGCCAAGACGAAATCCTTCCTTTCAGAACTTAACTGAAGATACATTCCAAACCTAGAAATAAACTGCTGTTTTATTACCTCTGCTATCATGATAGCTTCCTTATTAGGGATAGAATACACTCAGATCATTTTGTGAAGTTATCAATGAAAGCAAAGATGTATTTGTTGAAGTTAACAGATTGTGGCAGAGGTCCCAGGATATCAAACGCGATACGTTGAAAAGGAGCTCTTACACTGGAATATATCAGCTTCTCTCGGCTTCGTGTTTTCTGTCCTTTCCGTCCTACTCATCCATCACAAGTTTGGCAACACTTTTGCATGTCCCCCCTTGTTTTACTCCAAGAGAAACACTCTCAAATTTTCTGGAAGGTCTGCGTTATTCGAAGTGACAAATTATTGGACAGCTATGCAGATCTTTAATGACGTCGGGCATCGGAAGTATCAGTTGTAATCAAAATGCCTTTCTATCACCCGATTCGAACTTCTAACATAAGACTCCGTTTCGAATATGGAGTGAATCCCAGCATCCAATATTTTTTGTCACAGGGCTGTAGACCGAACTGTCGTACCAAATAAGTCTCCTATTTTGAGACTGTATTTAGTCAGTTATGGGTTTAATGTTGCCTTCTTCGGATCGTCAGGGTCTTTTTTGATTTCTTTATCACTCCGTGGGCTTGTGTCAGACGATGCTGAATTCGTAGCTTGACGTACGATGGGATAAATCAGCTCGTATTCAGATTAAACTCTAGAATAATATTTGCAGCTCTCCCGTCAGGGTCTTTTAGACAGAATGTCAGCATTTCTCTCTAATGACCCTTCCAGCTAATGGAGTGTAATGTCATATTCCTGGCGTTTCTCCATCCATCTGGTTATTTGGCCTTCGGGATTCTTGAAATTTAAGAGTCAGGTCCAGTGACGCATGATGTAATGCGAAGCAGGAATTTTCTGTCTTAGATGCAATGTTGGAAATGTTTTATGACTTTAACTAGCCCTCTGAGCGTTAAGACGGGCTTTATTAGGTCATCCGAAGTTTGGCTACTTGGCATATATTAGCTTATAATTTAAGATATTTTGCTTTCTTGTTTCTTTAATAATGTAAATATCATCTTAATGAATGCAAGTTTATGAAAATAGAGACTAAAGTAAGTAATTATACAAACTCAATTAATAAATACTCCTTAAATACCGATCTTCATGACGGATCTAAAATCCTGTGCCGCTCAGAGGGCTAGAAAAGACCAACTCTTTCCTGTGACACAGTAGTTCCTTTTCCGTTTTGGCAGACACTTGGTTCTGCAGTCTGTGAAGGGACCTTGTGACTGATGAAATTCATAGCTTTGCACAGACTAAAGAATATTTGTGATGAAACGTCGACCACAAATATTCTGTAGTCGGTGCAAAGCTGATAGTATCAACAAGTGGTGGTATTAAAGCAAAATAAAATACCAATAATGTTTATAATTCATCACTCGTTCAGTTTGGAATAAATCATATGCAAGAACCAATAAACAGAAGCTAACTATAATCCAGTAAACAGTTTTATTCCTTCACTATTAACGAATAACCACATCTTGACAAAGATATAGAATTTTAGGGCATTTAGTTATTTCTTTACTATAACGAATTGCTTCAGAGAAAAAAAATACTTAAAACATATTTCGCTCAGTATTTTATTGAATACGCGTAAATGTGTAGGATATTTGACGATACGTTCTTTGAGTTTTCACATAATTATACTATATATTTCAAACATTTTATCAAGAAATTAGATTATTAAATTTATGTGCAGCTGAAATAAAAGTTCTTAAGAATTAACGTTTCAGATTAATTAAATCTTTCCACTAACTTAGGAACAATTATTTATTAATAGCGTTTTAATGCTTGTGTATCTTAAAAACAAACAGCAGGGAATTTATTTTGTTAAAAGTTTGCTTTTAAAGGAAAGCATTAAAAGAAGCTTTTGATAAAATTACCGTCGTTCTTTTTCAACTTTTCAACTATCTCTTAGATTTTAACAAGAAACTAACAAAGTTTCTTATGAATCTACCAGAAGCAGATGGCTGAATCCAATAAAATCAGAAAGATAATTTCTAGATAAACAAATTAATTCTTTTTCTTGCTCCGAAAACTTCAATCTATACATTCACTTTGTTTGCGTTACGAAAGCTTTTACCCGCTCGGGAAACTACCGTTTTTGTCTAAATTATTAAATAGATGGAAGAGTTTTTGCAAAAGACAGTTGTGAAAATGATCTGCTTTGTAAGCAGGTAAATAATAGCTGGAGAAGGGAAATTCATTTCAGTTTTCCATCTCACGCCGACCCCCCCCACCAATCATTATTATAAGTTATTTCATTTCTACATTTTACTTTTGTCTAAAGCATCATGTTGCCTGTCTTGCTTGGGGCACTTTTCACCCTCTTGATTCGTAAAGTGGGCGTTAACGGTGTAGAGAGAGGAGAAACACATCAAGAGCAAAAATGTTCTGACGAAAATAAATAAAAAAATAATACAACATACAACAAAAATAGCTATCTCGAAAACATTGAGCTGCTGTAAATGACCACTTCTACTTTCACCGTAAGTATTGATTTTTCATTTACTTCTTTGTATTTGGGGATACAGTAAAAATTGCTTTATGAAATTAACTAAATAGTTGTTTTCAATTTCGCAGAATGTTTAAAACGTATGTGCATCGAATCATTTAGAATTAATAATAGGCTAGAAATAATTCTAGCAAATTTTGGGCGAAATTTAGGTCATTACGTTCAGAATTTATATTGCTCGACAGAAAGTATAAAAGTTTAACGCAGAGGAAAGGGAACTTGTTTTTAAATAAACGTTTCCATTTTTAAACTGCACTCGAAGACCGAAAATATATTTTAATGAGCTGTAAATCCTTTTAACCCAATTAAATTTCATTAAAATTCGAGTATTAAAATTATTGAAAATTCTTACTTAAAAAGGTATTGAAAAAGCTTACGTTTCTAGGGTGAGAAAGCATACCACGTGCATGCCTTTCCTTTAATTTTAAAAATATACTACTAAGAAATTAAAAATGAGTTCTTTTTAAAGTAAGTTTATAAATAATGATTCTTAAGCAATTAATATAAGAATTTGTTCTATTATTTTGCACGAATCTTTTCCTGTTTAATGATTTTAACTTTTCATAATCCTACATCTTAGAGCTTTGCTAAGATTTAAAGCAAAGATATTCATTTCTAAATTTCATTTACATTCTATAAAATGTAACTTTTAAGAAACCATGTGATATAGACAATCATTTCAGTGTTGGAAAATTTAAATTTATTAGCTCAGAAGGGCTATTAGTCTAAAAACGGAATTTTGTGGCGTTTCCTTATAAACGGTGAATCACTTTTTAAATTGTTCCCATCAAATATTATCGCCCTGTATTATATTTAGAAAAATTAAATGATGAAGAATCTCATGAATGTATGCATGTTTCTGGCATTGCGAAAAAACGACGGTACCTACAGCCGTGGAATTTTGAATAACGTAATTCTCCACCCGAGCATGGGCACACGGAAGCCCGAATTTTGAGTTTCGAATTTGTTTTATTATCTACTTCATATTTTGTAAAACTTTAACGAATTTTTAATTAACAAACTTTCAATGATTTCAAAGCGAACAATGGTAACACTTTATGGGAAAGCAACATTTTTATCTCCAGTCTATGAGGCTGTCTAGCGGAAATTCTAAATATATGTTGGTTATAAATATTTTGTGATAGTGCTGTTGAATTGAATTTTATGTGGTTTAAGTGAGAAGTACACGATATGTAAAAATAAAGGTAACACACAAAACGTTAAAAAAGGTCCCTTTTTGCTTAATATAAAATATGAAAGCCTTCGGATTTTTTTTCCTCATGAAGAATTTTGGGAACTTTCCCAAATTGTAAAATACGTCTTCGCTTA
Source organism: Stegodyphus mimosarum (assembly GCA_000611955.2). NCBI lineage: Eukaryota > Metazoa > Arthropoda > Arachnida > Araneae > Eresidae > Stegodyphus > Stegodyphus mimosarum. The sequence continues at coordinate 257,292 of KK117381.1, forward strand.
TTATCACTGATTCCCTGAAATACTTTATGTCCTTAGAATGCCAAATTCCTTAATATCAAAAACGAAACTTTGAATTTTGTTTAAGCTTAACTGTTATTTAATACGGAAACCTAACTGTTATTTAATAATTTTACACATTTTGTCTTCAATGTCAGAATTACAAATGTTTATTTAATACAGCTTATAGGTATTTCGACTGATCTTGTAAGGAGAGATATGCGTAGCAAAATGGTGAAAGAGCCAAATCTGTATGGCCTTTCCATTAATGTTTGATGCCATTCATAATTCAGTTTTCAGAAAAGTGCAGATATGGTTCGAAATAATTTTCTGATCCCAATTAACTTCGTCTGTAGAAGCTAGCTTAGAAAACTTATCAAACATCCCAACATGCAATGTAGAGTCAGAATTGAGTTATTCCATACTGCAGTAAGCGAGAAGTTGAAATGACATAAAAATATTGGGGTATGCAACAAATTATATATTTAAATTTCAAAGAAATGTGCATTCAAAAAATTGCAATTGAAGCACTTTAATTAAAATTATTTAAAAATATTTTACGTGAAAAATATTTAAAAGGTAACCTTAAAATGAAGAAAGATGAGAAAGAACTTGAAAAAATGCAAATGCTTTGGAATAAAAATTTCGGGCAACATTTATTATTCCAAATGAGAATATCGTCTGCTATTTTTAATTTTATTCTTCTTTCGAAATGTAGTATGTAAACAAGCTGTGGACTGAAGAATATAATTTTGAGCTTTCTGAAAAAAATATTCTTATTCAATAATTCATAAACGTTGTGAAATGCATGGTATTAGAATTTTGAAGTGTAAAATAAGCAGCGGTATTAATTTGGAAGTTAAAAACCGACAATCCCTATTTCTACATGGAAGGAAGACTCCAAACGAATACCCTAAGAAGGTACATACTGTTTGTAATGTTATTACAGTTAATTCTTTGGTAACAAAAGAAAATTCGCCGAAGCAGAAATTAATTGCAAAGTCTTTAAAGACATATGTAGCAACAATACATAAAATAATAAGCGAAGATTTAGTTTAAGAAAGATAACAAACATAATGCTCACCAGCTTCTTCTGAGGCAGGTAGTTCAAAGCAGAATAATTTGTAGAACTTTGAATGAGAACTATTTAGCAGAAGATATAAGAAAATACATTGTGACCCTTGATAAAGCATGCATAGATTTACATAATTAATTTCAACAAAAAATGTGTATTTAATATTGAAAGCAAAAGAATAAAATGGGCTAGACTGTTTCCTTCAATGTAAAGAAAGTTTGAATGAGGGGTTTACGATTGTCACAGGATTCTCTTATAATTAGAAATTTAAAATAAGACAAGAGGGTAAAAGTTTAAATCAATTCAGCATGCCATCAATAAAAAATTTACGTCTGATATTTATAGATGAGGTTTAATTTCCTTATCCCAATTAAATTAAAAGAATTCCATTCTTTTATCCTAATTACTTAAAAAGCATGAAACTTCATCAACAAGTCCTACTCTGAAACGTACCACTATATTTCCTGAAAAAAGTCGAGTCTGATACAAGTATTGCATGTATACTTTTCAATGTATTCCTGCGAAGTTCTTTGACATATCACCTATGAACTACTGTCCCAATGGTCTCTTGAAAAGGTATTTTTCTAAGCACAAACTGATCACGAGTGATGGACTCTGAAAAGTTAAGAAAGAGAAATAGAAATTGAAATTGCTAAAGATTTTGTGAAAGGCTCCTTTGTCATGTAAACCACAATGCAGACTTATAGTACAGGAAAAAAAGCATGATAAATCACATAAACGAACAGGCAAGAATGTACTAAATGTATTTAATAATAGAATTCATAAGTATAGTTCGACCAGCTTATCCGCACCACCATGAGCGCAAACATGCATGCGCCATTCGGACCGAATTATTCTCAAAATAGGGTGGAAGGATAGGGACTTTCTTTCCTTTCTGCATACCTCTTTCCGGAGAAAAGAAGACTTTCACGTGACCTTTCACGTCGCAACAAGCAATAATACCCCAATACCCCTTTTGGACGAATCTATGCATTTTGGCAGAATGCCAGCCAGGGTTGAGTTTGAGACGGTCGAACTATACTGATGTCATAAGTAAGAATCCCGTTATCAATCATTACCCTTAAGTCAGACGTAAGTCAATATTACACTTTACTTGTATATATGTATGTTTTCTTCAATCAAGAAAGTCATACATGATATAATATATTATTGTTGTAGAAAGGAGACATTATTAAAAAATTCGCTTGCGTTGTTTCTCTTCCATCTAGTTATATCAACTTTTTTATGCGTTCAGATCTTCATAAAAGCACAGAGACCTTAATTTATTTTCCTGAGGTAAAATCATGCCTGCATGTATAGCAGTATTTTAAGAATTGTTATCAAGAATTTGTTCTTTGTTGTCATTGAACTCTTTGAGCCAGCTTAAATATGATTTATAGTTTACATACCAAAACATATCTAGCAGTAATCGTGTAAGAAAAGCTTATTTTGTCTCTGGGTTAATATTTACAGTGAATTACTGTTCATATTTAAATTGCTTGTAAATTAAGCTAAAGCTTAGCCTCAAATTTGCGGTGGAAAAGACAAAACTGTTAATTAAAGCCATTAATAAATATTCTGCTGAGTAAAAGTTTTATTAAGTTATTTATAAATGTGTCTGAAATGTAGGATTTATTCATTCATAAACTCCTTTGAAAGTTACTGAAGCTAAAAAAAATCTAGTTATTAAATGTATCTAAATTAAAAAAAACTTTTACATTGAATTGTAAACATAAATTGAAATCCTGTTGGCAAATACGTTTATAAAACTATTTAAGCAGGAATTGTTCGTACTGGAAAGCAATCTGCTAAAAGGTATTGTAAAGCAAATTCTATGAGATGTGTTCTTAATATGTATTGTTGAAATTAGGGGTAAAAAAATCTGATAAGTATAATTAAAAGAATTATCCGCTTAGATTTTAAAATAACTCAATTACAAGTTTTAAATAATATTTTTAACAAAATCCTTTTTTTTTCCTTTTCAGAAATATTTAGAGAAATTTAAGTACATTAAAATGAGCACCAATATTTAACGTATTTCACTATTAAAATAAACTGAAAGGACCGAATAAAGTGTTAATTATAAATTGGCTTTGATTTTTTGATTTAAAAGATGCTTCAGAAGCTAAAAAATCATGTCATATTTGAGAAAGTATTTTAGGAAGAAGCTGTATAAATAGAAAATAAATAATTTATAATTTTAACATTAATAATACAATAAATTTTGATCTTAATTTTTGTAATCCTAAACCGAATAAAATCGAATTACCTTAATTTTTTTCTGATGTAATTACCGAAACCTTCTGAAAATATTTCATTAAAATTTAACCGTTCTTAGCAAACTGTTCTGTGAAAAGTATACCCTTTAATTCCGCTCAGAATGAAATGTTGCTTAAAAATTTATTCTTTACACATACTTAGGACCCTGAAATATTGTAGGAAAAGAACATATGTATATTTATATGTATATTTACGACGTATTACAAAATATTTACATCCAATCGGATCAAAACCCATTCATCCTAATGGTAAGTTGCTGAATGTTTTGGTTACCACGAAGGGATCGCCAGTGCTTCAAAGCAGTGTATGGGGAAAACCTGTTAGGGTTTCTCCTTCTTACCTTCCTACCTCCATACACGAAACCACACGAGAGGATTTTCGCAATTTATATTTAGAGTGTCCCCTTGGCTTTATATCTAGATTGCTCTCGAAAAGACACTATACATGTGTAAACATCCATGCCTTTTCTATCCGTCTGAGCGGCTTCAAAAGAGGTAAATAAGAGTCGGTAGGGTAGTGTGAGTAGTCTGACTTATCGCACTCGAGTTATATTCCAAACAAATATCGTATACCAAACAAAAGTGTTTCCGCCAAAGAGGACTTATATCAAGAAGGAGGAATTTCAAAAGGGATGTATAACGAAGTACCACTGTATTTACATAATGTTTCATTCTTTATTTTCGGTATCAAACTTTGTCAAAGAAGTAATTTTATTTCCATAAACAAAAGACATAACATATTTCTCTTTGGTTAAAATTAAATTATATTTTAAAAATGCAAAATAACTAATTAAGAAAACTTCTTATAGGGACTCACAGATTAAATATCGTAAGCCTTTAATATGATACGTAATTTCAATTCCATCATTGTTTATAGGTAATTTCCAAAGCATACTTGATCGATCTACAAATCATGTTCAGTTCTCTAAACTCAGTTCATCAATTTAGAGCTTTTTTCAAATTTCTCCTGAATCCCGTTATTGAAATATTATTTAGATTATAAAATACTTAAGTTAATTACAAAATTATTTAATCAATAAGTAACTGTATTTTATTTGGTTTGAAAACAAGAGCAAGCCGATCAGGATAGCTGAAGTTTTGGATATCTGCTGTTCAAATAGCTAGGATTTCTGCTCTGTTATCTTTCGAGACTAAGCCTTTTACGGTTCAGTTTCCGTATGTTGACCACCCCTTAGAACTTCAGATGAAGAAAGGCAGAACATCTTTCCAGGCTATATTTTAGACGTATCGCGGTTGTTTTTGTTGTACGTGTCGAACTTGAAAGGTCATAGAGAAGACTATGTTTGAAAGAAAAAAAATATGAATCATGCCTTTTCTGCTCATTTCTCTGTATTATTTACTTTCTTACAGCATTATGTTCGCTCCAGATGGACACCAGACAGCCACAGTTAGTTATCATAGACAATTGACAACTTCCTGGTTATAAGTATTCTTTTGCATTCTGGCCGGTAGGGTAGATAAGAAAGAGAAGCACATTTTTTTCCGTTATCCGCGTTCCTTCTTCATCAGCAGAAGCAGCTCTTATATATTTATACTAGTTTAGGACTCTTGTAATTATGAGTAACTGTATAGATACTGTACTGAGCACTGATATTTATGAAAAAGGAGCATATGTTTTTGTCTGTGAAATACATTTATAACCTGATAAAAAATAAATGTACGTAAATATATTAAATACTAAACGGATGCATAGTAAAGGAATAAATAAACTTAAGACTATGATATAGCTACAAAAATGCCGATCATAAGTAATATACAGGAATCGAATACTGATTTTATTATTAAGCAAACTGATTTATTAACTATTACTTCATAAAATCTCCAGGACAGATGTCTTTTGATCCCTTGCAAGATATATTAAGAATCAACTTATATGAGTTAAGAACATTTGTTTAAAACGTAACATTATTTAACGCAACAAATAAAGCAATTAACATAAAATTTTGCAAAATGCGGCTTTTAATATCTAATACACTACAATGAGATGTACATATCACTAGATAGAATATAATTGATCCATGGACTTATTCTAGCATAATGTTGTTGCCGGCGACTAACCACACAATAGAAAGCATTCGAATTCGAATTTGCAATAGAGAAGTTCATTCCTTCGTATTCATATAATAATTTGTCTATTCATTACCGATGTAACTAAATGATTTACTGGTATACTTCATTCTTTGTTTAAAACAACTGAAAGAGAATAATTATGTAACATTGGTTTAATAAGCCTATAACAGCAATGTTGCCTTTTGATACACAAATTCATTTTATCTCTTCATTAAGCATATCACAGAGAAGCACACATGTCTAACCTATTGATTTGATAAGGTCTTCATAAGCAATGTTTCACTGGCGGAAAATTTGATCAGCATTTCATCATTGTCTCATGGCCTTAATCATGAATCAGGTTTTGAAACAGAAATACTGTCAACGAAATAGAGAAGATCATTATTCCACACATTGCACATTCAATTATAATACCAGTTGTGATATAATTTCTAATTATTTCACCCGTATTTTGAGCACTGGAGCTAGATAATGATAGTATAGCAAATTTAGTTGTGTAGATGTATATATGAATGCTGCTTTATGAAATCATACAGCATAAGGTGATTAAGATACAGCATACCATTAAGTTGCTTAATTAAGGAAATTTAGATTTATTAAAGAGGAACTTTTAGCTAAATTTGAAGAAGCATACGCATATAAACAATGATATTTTCCAAGCAAAAGTCTGCTTTCTATGATTACGTGTGTGCGGGTTCAGATAGCACCACTATCTTGTATTATAATTAGTACTTGCAAATTAATGTATAAGTATCAATTTTGGATAAGTCAGTATGTAGAGACATTAGGTTTATTTTGAAGCAGGAGTCATGAAAAATTAGCAATGCTCTCCCCGGGACTCGAACTTCGAACCTCTCGAATGCGCGCCGAGTGTGCTGGTCATTACGTCACGAAGGCAGGAGAAATACCCTATATACTCCTCCTTTTAAAGAACGAGTGGGGATTGGAAGACGAAATCGCCAAATCCTGGTGGTGGAGAATCATCGTCCACAATCTTTTTTTAGTTTAGGCGCCACTGTAGAGACATTAGGTAATTTGGATGTAGAACACGTGGCAAATATGCAGTGCCCTCGCAAGTACTCGAACCTCGGACCTCTTGAATACGCGCTGAGTGTGCTGACCATTATACCACGAAGGCATGCTAAGAAGGCGGAAGATATACCATGCGCTAATGTTGGTTGTATTGAGTTACTCTAGATAATAGTGGACGTGGCGCTACACCAATACCCGTTATGGCAGAGGAAAGAAGCTCACGTCATTTGCCACCCCTCCAAAAAACACGCCCGACACCAAAAATTTCTTCTTGAATACTGGTTCGTAATGGAATGCATGCGCACAGAGCGGATGACAGTTTTATTAAATTCATTTTCCCTAACACTTTACAGTTATAGGAGTTTTCGCGAAGTACTCGTACAGCTTTTATCAGTATGACAGAGTTCGTCCTCTGCTCCTTCAGCAGCCACAAGCAAGCCGTCTCAGTCTTCATTCGGTCCCCTCATTGTCTTGGGATCCAAGGAAATGAAGAAGCAGACAGAGCAGCGAAATCGGCAGCAGATGACGTACTACATGAACATCCAGTGAAACTTCCAATCTCCCAACTTAAAAGTATCGCACATCAACAGGTCATTGCACAATGGCAACAGAGGTGGGAAACAGCAGCAATGGGCAGACGAACATATGAATTTTTTCCGAAAGTGAGGGGGAAGTATTCCGAGTCAATATTGGTGAATTAACCAACTACTTCACAGGTCATGGCTCTTTTAAGATTTATTTACATCGTTCCCACCTAAGTGAAACATATACCTGTAGATGGGGAGATGTGGGTGACTCGGAACTCTATCTCTTCTCCTGCCCCGACACTGCTCATCTTCATCAAAAGAAACCAAGTCAACAATTTCGACCCCAATCGGCGGAAAGTTTGATTAAGAACAACATAGGGTAAAACTGGGAAAACTTATTATGTACTGTGGAGCAAAAACCTCAGCTGTAAGTGGGCACAACAATGCAACCTAGCACATGGCCTCTTGCTCAATCAGAAAATAACCAAGTAGCTATGCACACCTTTTCTCAGAACATCATAAGTCTCTATAATTTGTAAGACTATCTAATGACACTCTGTAAAGCAGAAGCACTACAGTAAGCCTCATTACATAAAGTTCCATTAGTAGTATAACTACCTCTTTCAATAGTACCTGCATACATGTTGTCTTTTTTTTTTGTGTGTGTGTGCGTGTTCAATTGTAATTGCATTTATATACACTCTGCGTCCATGTATACCCCTTGTTTCGTTTTGCCGCTCATTATTTCAACAGAATTCCGTCTTCGCTTCGATTGTATTATAATTATTACCTTGTTCAATTCTATTCATGCAATAGAGTAAGTGATATTAATAGCACCTACAGTGCTTTGTATAATAGCGCTTAGTGAAGTTATCCTGAAAGTGGTATAATATATGTGATAAATACTTCTAAATGTTAAGTCATATATCTGTAATGCAGTCTCGTGTGTCTTAGATTGTAGTTCTGTAACTGCGCTTGTTAAACTAACTAAATATACAATCAGTAATCTCTGTCTAAACACAGGACCATCAGTGATTTCACTTGGTCGGCGATTAGCACAAGACTGTGTAGCCTATGAGGAATTCTGCATCGCTGCAAATAGCCTTGTGAATTTCTTTTCCGTCATGTGTTTGTAGCAGTCTATTGTGCCGATCAACCTGCGGAGGGGGCGAAGCAGCATTAGATCTCTTCTGCAAGGAGGACAATAATGCTATGAGGCAAATTTTATAGCCGTAGGGTCATCAGTTCTTTTCTGCAGCTTAAAACGTAAAAGTATGACAGCGCGTAATCAGTAGTTACCAGGTATACTCCAAACCCAACTTTACTATACTCCAAACACAAAACTGTGACCTACATGTGGTACATTTTTGTCCTGCAATAGATACAATCGAAGGACCAACAACATTCTTACTAGGCTTTAGAGGAAAATGGTTTAGATCAGATGTGGCCAACCTTTTTGGGAACACTGCCACTATTTAAAAAAACGTTTTGCGTGAAACTTCATTTTTTCCAACATATTAAAAAGCATAAAAATGTGAAAATATGATTTTATAAGCGTATTATGGGATTTTTAAGCAAATAGCACATTTTTTGATTGTAAGCCTGAGTAGTGGAGATTTAAAAAAATAACATCATAAATAAAACAAACACAGAAACTAGGGTTTTACTGCTAAAAACATTTTTAAAGATTCAATCAGTTAGGTTATGTGTAAAATAAAAATTAATAAGTTGAAACATTTAACCGTAAAGCATTTTTGTGCCCTATTTTAATCATAGTTTGAAACTATTAAGCAGTCAGTACTTAATTAATGTGGTTTTTGGATATTTAAATTTTTTACCAAGTCATCTATATTAGGATTAGTTATTGAGAGTGCAAACAAAATTAGGTGTTTTAGGTGCATATCATTTGATCTTGAATAATATTTTGATATTATTAGGTTCATGATAGAAAACATTTGTTCACAAACATATGTTGATCCAAATCTACAGCAATAGTGGTTTCGAGAGTGTCGTTATAGAGTGTCGTTTTAAGAGTGTCGTTTTAAGAGTGTCGTTTTAAGAGTGTCGTTATAGTGAAATAAATCTAAATTAAAATTCGAACGGTTATTATATTTATTCTAATGAATTTATGTGTGTATTATCAACGGAGTTGATACATATATTACATAATATACAAGGGTTCTAAATAAAATATATCATTATTTTTTCAAAACGTTTAATTTTCCAGTAAGTCTTTGAGTGCCACTGTTAAAACTCCGCCGTGCCACACACTGGCACCGTGTCGCGAGTTGCCCATCTCTGGTCAATTAAATATTAGTAATTTACGCGTCCAAGGATACGATGATGGCTCAAACATGAAAAGTAAACATAACCGTGTGCAGAAAATAATTTTGGATATCAGTCCTAGAGCCTTTTTTTTGTGCCCTGTTGTAATCATAGTTTGAACCTTGTCGTTAACTACGCTGCGAACAACAATTTATTCGCTGCAAAATGTGTTTCGATTGCTCAAGAGCTTTATGATTTTTTTTTCGGTTTCAACTACTCGTAATCTTAGTTTTTTTAAAGAAGGCATGTTTTCAAATTTAACATTGAAACTTCAGATACGTGGCGGTTGAGCCGTATAGAGGCAATAAGCCCTTTAAAATTTTATTTAGGAGTGGTTTTATGAAACAGTCTCTAAGAAATAAACAAAAAAAAATTGATAACAGCACAAGAAATCAAGCCATATCTTTAGGGGAAAGAAACAAAAATTTAATTTTGTATGTATTGTAGTAAATTGAGACCTGATGTTATCCGGTATTATGTAGTTTTCCCCGGGCCCGAGAAATTTCCTGTAACTCCGATTTCTTGAAATTGTTAGAAGGCATATATAATTACAGTTGCAAAGAGCCAGCTGTTATAACACGTAACACTTGCATAGGCATAAAACCAAAATGTTGCCTAATAGTAGTTGAGTTGAGTTTTAGAGATTTCTCGCCAAATTTGGAGATAAAAATTTATTAATAAAACTACTGCCCCAGCTTGGCGCCTCGCAAAATTGGCAGGAGTCTCGCCAAATTTGTGAGATTAGTATAAGTACAGAAAGACACTTACCTAATAACTATAATATAGGTGTAATATATCTAATAATTCTCTGATATCTAATACTTAATTCTGTCATATACCAACCAGCGCAAGAAAAAAAAACCTCAAAAGATTAGGCTATTTCTAACGCTCTCGTTCAATGACTTTACTTAGAAAAGTGGGAGAAACGAAGCCATAATTATATTTAGTTTCCTAGGACAATAGTTGCTTTGAGCAATAAGTCAGTGACGTCACGCTCTCAAAAATTTCTTATAGGGAAAAGCAAACCTTGTAATGTAGTAACTTCGTATTTAACGCTTTGCTCGAGTAACTGAAATATGCACAGAACTTCTAAATTGGAACAAACTAATGGAATGGACAAATGGATTCATAAAGGTATTAGCATATGTTAGAAATTTAACATAATTTCTCATACATCATTATATATATAATACATGTATATATTGTTTTGTCAAATTTCACATTTCGTGTATAAAAGCGTGAAATGAATAGAACTCAATAGAGAAAGTGGAGAAAAGAAAGTCTTCATAACTAATAAGCAAATTCAAAATTCTGGATGCTTACATGAGATTTTATTTCATTCTTTTCCAGTTGCTATGCAAATTTATTGAAATAATAAGTAATATCCCCTGTCACTTTCGTAATCCTTCAGCATTTTATAAGAAGTATATGACAGCCGATATTGGAAAACAAGATGAGTTCGTAGCCTTCTTAGGGATATCATTTTGTAGTACTGAAACTTTTTGTAACATCTCTTCTTATTTAGTTCTGATTCTTTTTCGTATTTGTACTCTGGTTCTTTTTTTTTCTGTTTGTTGTAACTTCGTTGAAGAAAATAATTATTTCCATATCATGAATTTCCTCATACACAAAAAAAATTAGTTCTACTTAATTAATGGAATGAAAAACCTCGAAATGAAAAAAATAAAAACTTTGAATGAAAATTTAGTTAATGTTTTTCAAATCCTGATGTAATTTTATGTCTATTTATATTAGAAATATTATACTCAATATTTCCTGTTTCTTTTTTACTTCTTTGTGCTAAGTAAAGGAAGTATTGTAATCAAGAAAATTTTCGGATATCATATTTCAGCGAACATATCCATTTTGATAGCTATCGAATCCAAATTATCGATGCTTTTGCCTGACATCTGTACGTAAGGACCAAACAAAGGAATCTTTTCCCCAAAACGGGTTACAAAAAGGAATTAAAATGGATTCAGAAGCGATTTTCCGTTACATACGTACATATGTTTGTATGTATGCATGTACAAGTATCTCGCATAACTGAAAAATGAGTATCCTAAGAAAGTTGAAATTTTATATATAGAACTGCTATAACCTGTAGTTGCGCCCCCCCTTTTTGGTTGCAATCGGTAGCAGCAAAAGTATATATATACCGATTTTGTTATACGAGCTCAAAATTTTTTATTCTTACATATTGGTAAAATGTGCACTTTTGCTTTAAAAATGATTGAATTGCGTTGTTCGTATCTTCAGGTTAAGAGTTTTAGTTAATCTGCATGCAATAATTGTAGAATTATTAACACTTTGAAAGTTGTTTAAGGACGGCTAACCCTAATTTTTATTTTGTAACTTAATGAAATTAATTTTAAGACACAGTCACATTCAGTGGCCAAATAGCGAAATGTTTTTAGTTTTCTTCCGGCTTCTATTCCTGGCGAAAACAAGATGATTACTTTGTAGATTTTTCATCGTCAACATAAATACACTCACGTTTGTGAAAATTGCAACACCAAGAAGGAATCGTCATAATTGAATGCAATTTAATTCTCAGTTGAGTGGTAGTGGTACAAATAAATGATTAAATGTTCAAAGCAAACAAACAAGAACAAGAGATCAGAATCAGTATTTTGTGTGGCCACCATGCGCCGCAATAAGTGCTGCTACACGACGTGGCATGGAGTCAAACAAAGTTTGAATGTCTGACTGAGGAAGAGCATTCCATATCGTTTGTACGCGTACCCAAAGTTCGTCTGCAGACGCAACAGGACGAGGATCACGAGCAAGACGCCGACCAATGACATCCCACACATGTTCAATTGGCGACATATCCGGGGAACACGCAGGCCAAGGAAGAAGCTGTACCTGCTGCGCTGCAAAGAAGGATTTAACAATCCGAGCAGTATGAGGGCGGGCATTGTCCTGTTGAAATACAGCGCCTGGCAAGCTTTGAAGGAAGGGAACAGCTTCGGGCTGTAGAACTTCACGGATATACCGGTTGCTGTTCAGATTGCCCACAATTCGTAGCAATTGAGATCGTCTATGATATGCTATGGCGCCCCAGACCATAACTCCGGGTGTTCGTCCACTGTGGCGTTCGATAATGCACTCCGGAAGGTGGCGTTCACCGGCATAGCGTCTGACACGAATGCGGCCATCATGGTACCACAAATTAAAGCGGGATTCGTCAGAAAACACGACATGCTGCCAATCAGCACGCCAGTCTCTATGCTGATTGGCCCATTGTAGCCGCAGGCGGCGATGGTCGTGCGTTAGGGGGATCCTGTATAAAGGAGTCCGTGCGCGCAGTCCACACTGCAGCAGACGTCTACGAATTGATGAAGCACACAATGAAACACCTGTAGCTATTGACCACAGTGCTGCCAATTGTCTAGAGGAAGCTGTACGGTCCGTCCGCGCCATGCGGACCAGGTGTCTATCATCGCGAGCTGACGTCACATTTCGGGGTCCACTCCCGGATTTCCGAGTTGTCCGACACTCGTCCGTCCACTGCTTCCAAACGCGCATCACTGTGCTGCTGTTACGCTGCACACGAGAGGCTACTGCACGATACGACAATCCAGCTTCACGAAGGCCGATGATTCTCCCTCGTTCAAACTCTGTAAGTTGTTCAAATCTCGCTCTCTTTCGTCGACGAGGCATAAGTACAGATTGAGTTAACGTTTACCACTAGCAGATAACCACCGATAACCATACACGCCTCGCTACAGCCGTCTATTTATTCGGATCCATCAGCCGTTCAGAGGGCGCTGCTCAGCATACGCATGCGCTACGGATTTGCAATTCTAATCATTTGCATATCATGCGCTTCTTTGCATTTCCTGAAAATTTCAGCTCACTCGCGTAAGTCCTTCATGGTGTTGCAATTTTCACAAACGTGAGTGTATGAGCAATTTTTCTAGAGCAATTCCAAACGAAGGCATCCTTCATTTTTGGCCACCGGATATCCAAAGTTTCTCACGTTATCCACATTCACAAATTGTAAGATTAGTATCCGCGCTTCCTAAGAGCAAAAAACACTGAAAACATATCGAGTATATTCTCCTATTCAAAATATATAACATTACTCGTTAAAACAAACGATATATTTTATCAGGAACATAAAGATTAAAGTTGCAATAAAAATTTACTCTTCTTTGTGAGTTTCCGCTTTGAAACTCCGCACATACAAACCGTAAAGAATAATAAAATCCACCTGAGATTTAAACATTCAAATTTGTGTTGCAGAAATTTCTTTGTTCGAGAAGTTCCCAAAATACGTTAAATTTATCTACTAAATGTTGTTTCAGAGTTAAATTTCGATTAGAATTTATCTTTTAAAGAATCGCTTTACGACAACTTTTATATTGTTACAACTTTTAACCATTTTGCATGAAATAATAATACGAAATCGTTTTCATTGTGGAGGGAATTTACCGAGAATTTTGCTAATCGTTAGTTATTTGCATTTTTTGGTTATGAAATAATGAAAATACTTTCAGGTTCACGATGCATTTTAACTTAATTAATTGCATAATAAAAACTCACGTATACACTTTATTAAAATATTTCCAAAGTATGTGAACTGCATTGTAGATAACTAATATATATTAGATAAGAATGAACGTTTTTTAGATTGTTATTATATATTTCTCTTTCCCAATATAGAAATTAATGAGTTCATAATAATTGTTATATTAATCACTGAAAAACTTGGACTTGCATTACAAATACAAAAACGATGTGCAGATAAAAGATTATTAAAGAAATCTAAGGCATATATAGAAATTAATGAGTTCATAATAATTGTTATATTAATCACTGAAAAACTTGGACTTGCATTACAAATACAAAAACGATGTGCAGATAAAAGATTATTAAAGAAATCTAAGGCATATATTTTAATTATTTTTAAAATAATTGATTATTTTTAGAATGGCATAAATTTTAAATTAATTAAAAGTTTACTAAATGAAGCAATTTTAAACAATGAGAAAATGCCAAGACCTTACAGCAACTGCAAATTTTTATTTATTTTTTAAACGTTATTTTTTTGTTTCCTCTAGAGAAGAAAAATAAAGCATATTTCCCAATTTATTATTTTTTTAATAAATGATGTTAGGGTTTAATTAACTTTGTTTAATTACAGTCACTTATTAACTGGTTTCTATCGAGAGAAGGATATTGATTTTTTTATGATAATCATAATCATTTCTTGAGTTAACTCATTATTTCAGTTAAGTAAAAATAAATTTTTGATGCTATTAGTAAGTGTTTTTTACAGCACATTAAGCCATATCATAGCAATTCCTCCTGTCGAAGATTTCCTATGATTTTTCTCAGAGCATAAACAAACATTGGTGTTGATAATTATTATCCTAACATTACATTTTAAGATCACTGCTTCCTAACTCTACCAAAGACCACCAGATTTGTATTAAGGCACGTGAGGAAATGCCTAATTTTGCAATAATTTTGTTTATGACGAAGAATATTTTATGTCATAAACAAATCAAGAAATTATGTTTCGAGTTCTTGGTTAATATACCTAAATTACATTTGCAAACACCACAGGACTTCTTTGCATAGAATATTAAATTATACGCATTTTTTCTGCATTTCATTTAAGCATATTTCCTCGAATTTCATTAAATGTATTTCTCATTCATTTAATTCAGTTCAAACTTCGCGGCAAGGCAAAAATACGTAAAACCTCAAAATAACTTTATTAAAAATTGAAAAAATACTAAAAAAAAGTAAAACACCAAATACAGTTAAAACAATTATAAACAAATTTTACCATTAAAATTACCTTTTCTACATAAAAATTTCGCCAGAGGGTAAGAAGACAGCATTTTCAGTGAACAAATCTGAAAGTTTACTTTTGGTCCCACTTGGCAAAAGGACACTGAAGGTGCAGAAACTGACTTAATTCACTATTCTGCTAAGTTTCAACTGTAAAGAAATATGGCTATTATGGTAAAAAAATTAGACTTAGTCGCACTGAGACAACTTTTAGTTTGATGATATTCTACAACTACTGCATGCAGATTAACTAAAGGCATAAGAACCATAACCAGAAGATAAGAGCAACATAATTCAATCATATTTAAAGCAAAAAATCCATAATTTACCAACAAAAAAAAAGAAAAAAAATCTGAGCTCTCGGAGCCGAGTAACAGAGTATATGGATATATAAATATATATATTTACGTACTTTTGATGCTGCCGATTGCAACCAAAAAGGGAGGTTCGAAACTAAATGTTATAGCAGTCCTATGTACAAAATTTCAACGTTCTGAAACTATTCGTTTTTGAGCCATGTGAGATACATGCATACCTATGTAGTACGTACGTACAGACGTCACGAAAAAAGGCCTCTCCTGAATCCATGTTAAATCCTTTTTGCAACCCGTTTTGAAAAAAAATCTTTAGTTCTGTCCTCACGTACAGATGTCACGCAAAAACGTCGTTAAATTACATTCGATAGTCGTCAAAATGGAAAATATGATACCCGAAAATTTTTTGGCGATTACAATACTTCCTTTACTTGGTACAAGAACGTAGAAACAGAAGTTATTGATTTCTGGAATCATTATTTTATACTTTTCGTTCACGGTGTAATTTATCACGTAAACATATTTCAGCGTATATGACGCAGAAAAACAATTTAACAAATTAAAAAACTCTTTATACCTATTTTGATTTTTAAAATATTATTGCTGATAACGAGTAAAGTATATGCTCATATTGTGCCACGTTCATTTTTCTTTTTGTCTATACAATCGGTTGCGTTTGGTTCGAAATTGATAACTCAAGCTATCTAAGCACTTAATCCTCTCTTTTTTAATGTAAAATCGTTTAAAACTTAGTTTTCCTTTTAGTAATAGTCTTAAATTAAATGATCAATAAGAGCTATCATCGTCATTCATCTCGCAAGAGAACCAAAACGCGGTATAGCCATAGATGATGAACTTTCTGCTTGTTAGATGGAAGCGAAAAGAAATTTTGTTTCTGATGATTTCAAATAAGTTTATAAACCTTTATCTTTACCCAGGGCAATTGTGTAATCGCAACATAGACACAAAAATTATTATAAATATTAGGAAACGTATTTTCATATTACAAACCCGCTATGGTTGTTAAAATATCTGATTTCATTTTTGTAATCAGCAAGTAAATGGACAAACGGATGGATACCTAAGTCCTATAATAACAGCACGAAGTGAATATGTAGAAGAGATTTATTGGCAAATGCAGCAGTAAGTTATGTTTCAGTGCAAAATCACGAAGCCTTCAATAAAAATCAATGTTTCATGACATCCGTCATTTGTTTTGACACATCTTTCAATTTTTAGGTTAGCCTAATTATTAAGAATTATAAAAAAATGTTTCTAATTTCATCCACTGAACGAAATCAGTTGATCTATTTCGGTTGAAAATGAACTCATTGTAAAAGTCAGCTAAAAAAAAGATTTTTCAAGCTAAAATCAAGTTGTTATAGTCCAGTCCTTGATGCATAAGAAGAAAACCGATACAATTGCAGAAAGGCGCAATTACTTTTTCTGCAAAGCAATTTAATGCAACAGAATAACTACATCGAGAATCTACAAACATCCTTTGGTAAATAATTGTCAGAGTGAATATTATCCTAATGTCTATTCTTTGAAGATATAAAACTATTGTTGCGTTTTACGGGTTCGTGGATGTGAGAGTATCCGATGAAAACACGATGCAGAACAATAAAAAGCCCAATTTATTTACAAGAATCACTATTTACAGCACAGTTCCAAAATCGCCTTTAAAAGCGTCGAAAATCTACAATAAATACGCTGAAACAATCAGCAACACAGCTTCAGGCTGTAACTGTAAAGGTGGCTTCACGGCAACACTAAACTTCTAATAAACACCGTGGAACAATCACCAATACACTGTCAAGCTATACT
Source organism: Stegodyphus mimosarum (assembly GCA_000611955.2). Lineage (NCBI taxonomy): Eukaryota > Metazoa > Arthropoda > Arachnida > Araneae > Eresidae > Stegodyphus > Stegodyphus mimosarum. Next base: position 274,567 of record KK117381.1, read on the forward strand.
GTAAAGATAGCTTCACGGGAAAGCACTATCTCGATTGCTTTCCGTTCACCAAAACTCTCGCGTAGCAGCTATTCTCACAACTAATCACACTGCTCGCAACACTTCACAATGCTCGCAGCTAACTGCTCTCAGAAACGCAAGGGTTTATATACGCTTTTCTTTAAGTTCCACACGTTTCGAGAAATATCTCGACAGGAAGTTATTCTAGAAGCTTCCCGATTGGACCATGGGATATCGCCAATTTGGTCGCCAAATGGGCGATAAAGTCGCCAATCTGGCAACCCTACCATACACTATTTTATGGCAACCCTAGTGCTATGCCGGAAAGCTTACATACAGGCGCAACCGCCGAATTTTTCGTAACACTATGGAGGACGTAAAGATTATGGAGAAAAACGTGAAAAACATAGTCCTCTTAGCAGAAGAAGAATCACAGACGCAATAAATATAACCGCTGATACTATTTCTGCCGGAATACCGGACAATACTTTTCTGTTACCTGAACAAGTTTCTCTAGAAGCAATGAATAATGACGTGTCCAATAATTTTAAGCTTACGTACATAGAGTTTCGCAACCAAGAATCCTACCTACAAGTTTATATGTAGTAATGAAATTATTGAAAATGTCCAAAATTGACTGAACTAAAATAAAAATTAGGAGTAATATTTTTAATTTATTGTTAATCCAAATGAGCGTTAACAGAGAAAAGCTATGAGTCTCGAAACGTCAAATTACTATAAACGACTGCATCACTTTTTAAATTATTGCCACCAAATATTATCGCCATGTATTAAGGAAATTAAATAACGAAGAATCTACAGGAATGTATATGTTTCCGGCATCGTGAAAAGCAATGGTACCTAGAGTCATCAAATTTGAATAACATAGCGCTACACCCGAACACGGGCATGAAGCCCGAATTTGGAATTTGTTTTATTGACTGTTTTATATTTTGTAAAACTTTAACGATTTTTGATTAAAGACTCAACAGTTTCTAAGCGAGAACTGAGAAGAGACTATAGAGAATAAAACATATTTTTGGGAATACTATAAAACCTGACCTGTAGTATACTAGCAGTAATATAAATATAATAATAATAGCCAGATTGCATACATTTATTTATATTACTGCTACTATTATTTTGAGCAAATTGAATTTATTAACTACTACAGTTTTTGTGGGATAAATTATATTTATCAACTGCTATGGTTATGGAACGAATTAAATTTATCAACTGCCACTATTAATTATGGGACAGAGGGTGTGTAAGTTAGACGTTTAGAAATATTTGCTTACTAGTAGAATGGAAAGTAAAGGCTTTATGAAACTTCTAACAATTGCATCAAATTGTAAATTATTAATACGTATATGATGTTGCAATGCATGTATCCTCAGAATAACGCCAACGTGTCATGATCAGTATTTCTCTTTCCCAACTCTATTTGTCTAATGTTTTACATTATTCCAAGATGCAGTGAAGAGTGTGGCTTAAGATACTTTAGAAAAAATAAATATTATGGCTTTGTTTATGTCAAGTCCTGGAAATACTCAGTAAAAAAGTCTCAAGAATAATCGTAGATGGGGTTTGCTATATTGCTCCTAATTTTCACTTTATGTTTTTTGCACGTACAAAATCATGAAAAAAATCATCCAAATGGATTCGGTAACGGTCAAAATGGGTTTTCTCGTTGAAATATGGTAACTAAACGTTTTTGAGATCAGAGTACTTACTTTATTTCGTGCAAAGAAGTAAAAAGGTTTGGATATCTATTTACAGATGCCCCATTTTTTTTACCCTGTGGGGGCACTTGCCTATAACGGCCCTGACCACTATTAAGGACAGAAGTGACGGCCATTTTATTATGGAGGCACCTAGTAGACTGCCACCGTTACCTCTTATGAAGCCACATTCAATTTTACATCCATACCTACTCCGGGATTCGAACCCGGACCCTTTGGTATCGCTGTCAGGCTCCTTTAACCACTCTATCAATACATGTCGGCTCAGAAGCATTCATACACAAGGGGATGTATTGAGGTGTAACATGCAAAAACATACTTTAAAAATCATTGTTACGTATGTACAGCAACTTCTATTTTGCTCTGTAGTTTACTTCTACATATTGCTTCAGAGTTAGCCTATATAAGAAACTCAGTTATCATATTAATGCATAAAAACATTCTCTTCAAAATTTTCTAAGCCGAAACTACCGCAAGCTCAAAAATGCAATATTGCATTTACTTTTGGAAAACTACTTACAAATCATCATCCCAATCCAAGCAATAACAAAAAGACATAAATTGCTACTCTTGTAGAAAAAAAATACTCAGTTGTTAGTAAGGGGGTTGATTTCGAATTAACAAAAGGAAGAGAATACGAACTACAATCTTTGGTGGTAGCTATGTTTATGGTACATAACTTTCTATTAACGATCCGCAACTGTTCATGCAGCTGCAATATCTGAAACATTCCATCATGTGATATCAACGAGCTTTCACCTCCTAGCCATTTGAGAAAGATATAAACGCAAACAGAAAATATATTTCTTTCATGGTTCATTGAATGCTAAGGGAGATTTTTTATTGGTCGTAAGTTTCAGCTCATGATCAATGTACCGTTTATACGAACATGAGTTAAAGAGAAGGTATTGTTTAAAGCTCTGCGAAACTTATGTAAAGAAGGTTTAAGGGAAGAAGTCGTTTGTTGTTTCTTTGCTTAGTTGGACGAAAGGGCAATGAGGCAGCATATTTGCGGTTGCGCAAGCTTGGTTTTGCGGATATTTGAAAAGTTTCATTTCTTTTTTTTTTTAATTCTTTTCAAGCATTGTGGAGCTGAAAGGAAAATGTTTCAAGCGTAGCGCGAAAACTTTTTCAAATCTCTCGCAGCCATTTTTTAAGAATTTTAAATGTTTCACTAACAAATAATAAATGTAGATTTTTTATTAGCATCTATCTAGTTTAAAAAAATCTCGTTTTTTGAACCCCCTTTCCTTTTTGCTTTTTTTTATGTACTGTATCCATTACAGTGAGCTGCGAATGTATCTTTAATGACTTACTAATTTCCAAATTTAGATTGCATTTCACAGTATAATTACAAATGACAGGGTGGTTTCTAATTCAGTGCAATTTTAGAGTCAGTAATAAAGATCAGGTAAACTGTAATCTCCTTATTATTATAGAATATTACGAATGTTGAGCATCTTAGATGCAATTGTGTTACATTAATACCATTTTAAATCCCCCCAAAATAAATCTATACAACAAAAGTCTGTGAGCGTCTATTTGTTTGTGGCATCATCTCCTCCGGAACGGCGGAGAGTTGAGTTTCAAAAGAGGTACTCCCCCACCCGGATTCCAAAAATTCGTGGGAAGCCAGTTCGATAATCTTGCGCTTTTAATCAGCAGAGATATTAATTAAAAACTCTTAAAACGATAATTTCCGTGCTCATTTTTCCGAGTGGCAACAATATCAGGAGTCACTGGGGATAAAATTGCTTTATTTCGAAAAGTGTTGCCATCGCTCGCTATCAAACCGTAGAGTTTGTTAGTCAAAAAATTGTGGGTTTTACAAATATGAAATAAAATTAGCATTGCCAAACATTAAACATATTATTATTATTATATATAGTCATATTCTGATGCTGAAGAAAGCACGCGATTACATGTGACGTTTTTAGATGTCGAAAATTTTGCATCATCAGAACATCTAAACTAAATAGTTGGCAACGTTTCTGGTTCGGGTTAGGATAACTGACAAGATATGTTACTGCCATGTTAATTCTTTTATCGGTATTGAGGAAAAGTTGTTGTATTACATTAAATTTAAATCATGATTTCATACGTATAAGATTAACCTGAAGTGTCAAAAACTTTTGTTTCCTGGTTTGGGAATAAAAAATATTTACGAATTAGTTGTTTGGAAAAAATGAATTGATTTCATTCACAGTACATTGTTTTTATACATTCCTTTTCAGACGTAAATAGAATTTTGTTTTTTCTGTTTCTGTTTTGGCTTCAGCCCGTACACAGGGCGGTTTTAGCCGCTAATACAGAATAACGTTTGATATCCTTAGTCCAAAATGACACAGGAAATTATATATTAATTATATATTATTCTATATTAATTATATTAAATTCTATATTATTATAAGACATTAATTCTTAGTCTAAAATGAGACGTTAAACACTTTGGAACTGCGGAAGAAAACGAAAATCTGTTCTCTTTTAACATGCTATGAGTTTCGTCGAATCGACAGTGCTAGAATTAAAAAGAATATATAAATCCTTGCTTTAAAACGAATGTTTCCCTTGAAGCGTATCATCATAGTACTAATGAGTACTTATTTTTTTGAGATAGTACTTAATAATTGAAACTGATTAAGAAGTTTGGTTTTATATGGCATTATCAAATGAATCTTAGTTCATTTTGACAAGGTATACAATTGCTGAACTCAATATACGCTTTACTACAGTATATAATATGTGTAATATGCGTACATACAATATACAGTGTAATATGCGTTTTATTATAGTTGAGGTTGTAGAGAAATTAAGTTTATTTTGAAGCAAGAGACATAAATGTGAAACACCTTCGCCGGGAATTGAACCACGGACCTCTCGGTTACGCGTCGAGCATGCTGACCACTACACCACGAAGGCATGCGAAGAAGGCGGGAGAAATACCTTAGATACCCCCCTTTCAAAGGGCGACTGGGGATTAGGGGATCCAATTGCCAAATCGTGGTGGTGGAGAATCATCATCCACCGTGGTGGCGCCAGTTGTAAAGACATTAAGTTTATTTTGAAGCAAGATTCATGAAAAATGAACAACGCATTCGGCGGGAATCGAACCAGGACCTCTCGGATACGCGTCGAGCGTGCTGACCACTACGCCACGAAGGCATGCGAAGAAATACCTTATCAAGTTTCTAGAAGAGGTTAAGGTGGACATATGTTTTCAAGTGCAAAATTTGTAGCATTATTTGGTAATTCTTACTAAAAATCCAATTTCCTGGTTGCTTCTGTAATGTTCGACACGGAGAACTCTCGCTGAACACTATAAAAATGAATGTGAAAGTAAAATATAGAATACGGATCGTTTCAAGTATATAAACCATATCTCAGTTTCCCAAAGTAAGTGTAATTAACAATTTAAACAAGAAACAAGCATTATTTAAATTAAGTTATTTATAATACAGCTCTTAAGAAAGATCTGTATTAATAAAGAAAAGCTTGAAAAAATTTACTTTAGGTTCCCTATTTTTGTTTAAAGAGCCACTGGTGTTTAAGTATTTTAATGGAAGTTTGAGAATATAGAACAAATAAAACAAACACGCGATTTTACAACACGCATCTATTTCACTTTGTTTTATTTTTTATTTATTGCATTTTTTTTATTCCAAACGACCCTGTGTAAAATTGGCATATGATATGTGAAATAAGATACATCATTTAAGATATGTGGGGTTAAATTCCTAGTAAATGTTAAATCTATAAATGAATTGCCAAGTGCGCTTGGGTAGTTATTTGGCAAAATATTGACATTAAAATGGTGGTTCATAAAATCAAATATTTTTAAATTTCGTTTGACATCTACATTGAAATCGTATGTCCTGGCCATAGTATCGACCGATCTAATTTACTTTATGGCAAGATAATTTATATTGAGAACTTCATTCATATAATCCTGGATTTCTGAAGCAGATTTAAATTAAAAGCCTTGATTTTTAGCAAGATTTATATACCGATAGCCTAAATTTTTGTGAACTCTTTTTCAATTACATACGGGATTTTTCAGGAAAAACAAAATTGAAATTTTATTAGCTTGTTCTTTAAATTAGTAACATGTTTTTTTCTAATTTTAACTTAAGATATGCGGATTGATTTATGAGAATTCGCAAGTAAACCTGGAAAAGAACTTTAAGGGATAAATAGAAAAAGAAATGAAACCGTTACCTCTAAAAACGAAATACTTGACTTGTATCTACTTAATTCAGCTAATATTTCTTCCTGTCAAGCGAAGAACATTTGGATATCTAAAAAATTCGTATTAGAAAACTGATAAACTTTTGAAAGGAACGTGACCTCAAATTAAGCTTAAATGCGTAGGTCACAAAAAGTTTCGAGATACGCGCCGATTATAAGTGGCAGAAAAATAATTAAACATTAGATCTGGAAAAATTAACTATTTTAGCCTAGCCAAACTGTTTTTTATTGGTCAATCGCAACTAGTTTAACGTAGAATAAATTTGAGGCAGAAGGAAAAAGTGAAGGTGACGCGAGAATGTCATCGAGCTATGATTTTATGTATTTTTAATGTAGGAATAAATGAAGGTGAATGTTTGCTAAGTAGCATGAACGCCTACCTCGTGCTTTTGCACTCAGATGGTTTATAGAATTTTACAGAGTTCGCAATTCTCTTCAGGATGATGAACACACAGGAGATCTGTTATCCACAGTAATCTCTGATAATGTATCTACCATATGAAAAATGTTCATCGATCATTATGGCTTCACCTACCAAATGATACAGAAGTAACTTAACATTGGATCCGCATCCATACATAAAATGTTTCACGTATACGAAAAAACAAGTTTGTGGGTGGTTTCACCGTCATTTAAGTGAGCACCAAAGAGAGGAGCGTGTCAAAATGAATAAAGAAAACCTTAAGATGGTAGCCACCGCATTATTTCTAAAATCGTAACTGGTGATGAAACGCACATACCATTTTTTGACGTTCCAACACGTCACGGAAGTGTGTCTTTGAAAATGATCACAGGCGCACAGTGGTGAAAAGGAAACGTGCCATGAAAAAAGTAATGTATATCGTTTCCTTCATAATTATGTGACTGTTCAAATCCATCAAGCTAAAAGGACAAAAGATAATCACAGTTAACTGATACACCACTAAGTGTCTTCCAAAACTTTTCAAGAAGTGAATGTTAGAAGACTCCTGCTCCACCATCACTATGCGTCTTCTCATTAAGAAAGACTGGCAGTAGAGTTTCTTGAACAAAAACACGTCAAAGTGACAGAACATCTATTCTTCATCCGATCTAGCTATGTGTGACTCTTCGCTATTTTTTAATCAAAAAAGAACTTCGGAACTGGACCTCGTTTTCATTCCTAAGATGAGATTGATGAAGCTATAAATGTATTCGTTTCATCGATTCCAAGTAATGAATGGCTTGAAACAATTAATCTTTGGAAGATTCTCCTACAGAAGTGCATAGATGTTTACTTTGCACACGACTAAAATTTTGTCAGTGTAACTTTAAAAACTTAAAGCAGGGCAACTTGCATTTTACAAACAAAATAAGAGTGCAATCTTTTTTACTCTTCTTATAAAGAACGTAATAATAATAAAATCCAATTGCTGTGCTATCAAAATATGCATATACATGCGTACAATATGATTATTTGATACTTACACATAAGCATCTTTTAATAACTATGAGAACAGAACAAGTATGCAGGGAAGCTATTTTATTCTCGAACTAAAACGTCTTTAAAAATTAAAAAAAAAAAATTCGCTGTTATCTAAAATGCGAATTAAGCTTTCAGTTCCTGAAAGCAATAATACGCTATTCGGCAGACAAAACACTCATCCTTTTACTTTTAATATATTCATTCTGCTAACGAATTATTTTACAGTTATTCTTCCTTCATTTTAATCTCTCATAGATGTTTTCTGTGATGCTGGAGATATAAACAATACTCAAATTTGAATTGCAGAATACATCTGAAGCATTTAGGTTTCTTTCAGAAAAAATCGACTATAAATCGCTTATACGAAACGCTTGGTCTTAAAGTTTTTAGTCAGGGTTACTCCTTAAAAAACTACTTAACCAACCTGAGCACGTAGTTCGACCAGGCTATGCATAAAGAAAAAAACCGGTCTTTTTGTGCGCATTACTAGATTGCTTTAAAACTTTAAAGAGAGGGCAAAAAAAGCAGTGCAAAAACGAAGGCAACTAATAAAAAGGGCTAAAATCCTGAGATAAAATAGAAATTCCGCGTTCACGTAACACACAACTTGGGTATATTTGCCCCTCTTTTTCCTAACCCATCATCCTCTCCTGCCCTGCGTCGTAATCTCCGTAAATTTTATTCCCTTTTCTTCGAGAACATCGATCCATGAATGCATAAAATATGCGTTTTGTTAAAGGTGAGAGAAAGAAGAGTGAAGTTTAAAGGATTAAGGGTCCCGGATCTTCTTAGGCAGCAAGGTCAACATGAAGATGGAAGTTGAAGGGCATTAGCAACATAGATTATTGATGCAAAACCCTTCATCCGTCAGGCTGAAACACATCTTCAACTTCCCAACGTTCTTCGTGAAATCTGCTATGAAAAAAGGAAGTTTTTGAATATTTTCATCTTCCGGAAGGAATTTGACGGGCATGTAAATGAGTTAAACATAATTAAAATACCCCGCAGTTTGCTTTTCGGAAACTGGCTACATTATGTGTTAATATTCTGTAAATTTTATCTTAACTTAACTTGTAGTATGGAAAGATAGGATCACTTTAAACCAGTTTTTCAGAGTTAAAAAAAGTTATAGAAGGAGATGCATTTTGTGATTATTTTACATAAAATATTATTATTGTATTCTCCCTCTTTTTTATTATTTTATCGTCGAAAATCGAAAGTTGAAAATTATACGAATCATTTAATTTCTTAAGGACGAGGTTAGAGTAATGAAATAGCAAACGAAAAGCAATCATGGATAAACTGCAAGTAGCTATCACAATAGTATTTCCTTAAGAATAACTTACATTCTAAGAAGAATGAAGAATAATATTAACATTACAATATATAATAAGATATCTTCATTTCCACTTCACCTTAACTTGAATGTCTCCCGTTCTTATAGCTATACACGCCACGTCTAAAGTCTCAGATCATTCATACTAGAAGGTGAATGAGCGAAGTTGTAGACTGAATGTCAGTTCGTATTTGCTTCTTTTTGATGGGTCAATTCTTCTCTTAGGCTAGCATAAAGTTCAACAGTTAAAAAGGAAAGGTTCGGCGTGATTTTCGCATGTAGTTTGCGAAGTTTAGTTTTGTGAGTGAGACAAAAATGCTCATAATGTGCAAGAATCCATTTTAAAATTTAGAAGAGGACGTTCTCTGAAGACATTAAGGAAGGGAAATTTAAGCGAATATTTTTAGAAATTTCAGGACCTGGCGCTAAAATGTTATGGAAATTATGCCAGAAAATATGGTATTAAATTACAGTTTAAATTTTGAACTAATAATTAGTTCAAAATATAAATTATACTTATAAGCAACGAAAACTTCAATTCTTATAAACTGATTGATTTGAGAAAATATTTTTTTTATATACAAACTGTAAAATGCTCTAAGCTTTCTTGAAATTCTGCAATTATTTTTTTCTTTTCAAACTTTTGTTTTCTATATAAACGCTCATTTTACAATGATTATTTGCATTAAAATGCATTTCCAACGTGCTGCAGCTGAAGTATTGTAGAAGAGTCGTGAAATTTATTTTGATTGATACATCACTTAATTATATTCCAAACTATAACAACCTTCACATTTCAAAAGATTTGAGCGCCCTTAAGACCAATTTTAAATTAAACTGCATTGTTTTAAAATCTCGTACATCCTGTTAACCACGTAAGATTCTGCTAACTGAGAATATTCTTCTGTAGAAAACCATATTTAAAGAAAAGTACTAAAAGTCAAAAAAGACTAATTTTGAAAATATGAAAATGGAACATTGTTTAAGCTTTAACGAGTGAATTTCCTACACTCTAAATGAAGTTATACTATAATAAAGGGAGGCAAAATGACATGTTCTGTAGGCTAAATGAAAACAGTAGATCTAATAAATAGTAATATTTACTGTAAATTTTGTCTAATAAAGTGAATGACGACGGATAATCTCATGCTTAATTTTAATGTTTAGTTTTAGAACCAAGGAGGTAAATATTTACGAGTTGATAAGAAGGAAAACTTCAATAAATCGCTAACCACTGCATTTGATTTCCTGAAAGAGTACGAACGTTTCTCACTTAAAGCACTCTACTGGATATTTAAGATTTTCCATGATGCAAAGGTTCAGGTAGCTCTTATGCAATTATAATATATTTCGCTTACTAAAAGTTGTTGCATTCAACATTTTGCTATGAATTGAATTACATCAAAGATGATCAAAATATTAAAGATTTATTGTCTTAGGTTAACTGGCTTAAGATACATTCCTTCCTTTCAACACAAAATGTTAAACAAAAATATGCGTACGATGATTCTAAATTGCATTTATTACTCAGAGAACAATATTCATCTTTGATTTTTAGCTAAATATGTATTTAAATAAATTTATAGTTAAACAAAAATACAAAGATGAATGAATCAAGAATGGATGTTCAAGATATTTTGAACATGTTTAATTATTTATTCTGAGAAAAATTTCAGTGTAAAAAAGCATTCACGGAACAAATGCATTTTTGATGCAAAATTTAACGTTATAGACTTAATTTATTTTTATTCAATGTGCCCTTGCAAACTGATAATCACTACTATGAGTTTCCATGTTATAAAATTTGAATGCATTGCAAAAGACTCAAGCAGGGCATCAGTTTTTCTAAGGGAGCAAAGGTTTATTAAATTATTCATCTAATTCATAATGCCACATATATGAATGTGTGATTCATTCATGATGCCAAATTCATATCTGGCATCACGAATAGTACTTCCATTGATAAACAACATTCGGCAAACACGAAATTACACAAATATCATTTTGTATATTTTGTAACACAAAATCTTCCGCTAAAACTCATTTCGTAAATTCTAATATGATTTCTGGTAAAAATTTGAAAATTCTACAAAGTTTCTCTAACATATACACTGGTGTGCAAAAAGTAAGGACGAAGTCGAAAAATTAGCATATCAGCTGAACGAAGAAGCAGAGCGGACAGAAAGACCAATCAGAAGATTAAGTACGGTGATGTACGGTAGCACATGCGCAGATATGCAGGTAGACGCAATGGGGGAGTGTCTGAGTAGTATAAAGTATGTTGTCGGTGTGAGATCAGTATTTCTGGCAAAGAGATTGCACGCCGTATAGCAGCTAAAATTACACCGAGTTGCTGCCTCAGCGAGAAATGGCAAATAATCAGTCTGTTAGACGACATCTGGATGCTTTTACCCGAGGGCGAATCATTAGGAAGTTGGAGGAAGGCCGCAGTGTGACAAGTGTGGCTGCAGAGTTCGGAATTGCTCACAGCATCGTTTCACGACTTTGGAGACAATTTCAAACTACAGGAACAGCTATCCGGGGGTTTAGTAGTGGTCGTCCACGAGGAACCACACCTGCAGATGACCGGTATATTGCCGTACAGGCCAGAAGAAACAGGCGGCAGACAGCGGGAGAAATCGCTAAACACACGGCACAGGCGACTGGACGACCGATATCGCGTTTTACCGTGGCCAGAAGACTGCACGGTGGTGGTCTGTTTGCACGACGCCCTGTACGGTGTGTACCTCTAACGCCTGCCCATCGGAGAAGGCGTTCTCTGTGGTGCCGGGAACACCGGAATTGGAGAGACAATGAATGGGGACGAGTACTCTTTACAGATGAGAGCAGATTTAGTCTGAGTTGCGATTCTAGACACATACACATCTGGACAGAGCGGGGAACACGCAATAACCCCTTCAACATCATCAAAAGGGACTGTTTTGGAGGTCGCGGAGTTCTCGTTCGAGCAGACATAATGCTTGGTAGCCGAACCGACCTTCATATCTCCCAAGGAGGTTCGTCACCTGGGACTGCTATTGTAACGAGGTTCTTCTTCCTTACATGCGTCTTTTCACAAGGGCTATGGGTCCTCAGTTCCTCTTCATGGACGACAACGCTCCACCTCATCGCACAGTTACTGTCGAAGAGCTGTTGGAGAGTGAAGATATTGAACACATGGATTGGTCGGCAAGGTCTCTGGATCTAAATCCCGTCAAGCATGTACGGAACTTACTAGGGAGACCCGTGGCAGCACGTAACTTATCGCCAGTAAGGATTCCGAAACTGAGATTGGTGCTACAAGAGGAACGAGCAGCAGTGTCTCAACAGCTCATTAACAACCACATATCCAGCAATTAACAACCACATATCCAACAATTAACAACCACATATCCAGCATGCACAAATGATGTGAAACCTGCCTAGCAGTCAGGGGAGATCATATCCCCTATTAAAGACCGGATGTTTCTTGCTGGACACCCATTACAGGGATGTTTCGGCCTTCAGTCGCATTGCCCTCCATGCTACGTTTTCAATAAAGCTTCTTTTTATCCCTCTGATTTCTCTTTTAGTAAGTGTTGCTTACATTACTCATGTCCTTACGTATTGGGGATCTTACGGTATTAAATGTGTTGATTTGGAAAGCTTTTGTACAAAGTTATATTGAAAAAACCGTCTCGTCCTTAATTTTTGCACACCAGTGTATATACATATATGTTCATTGTACTCTTTTGTATGTACTGTTTAAAAGCTGAGGAAAGAGCTGAGAATTAAGGAAAAAAAACTTAAAATTTAATATTTTGTTTGCAGGAAGAAATGATTCCTGCTCCACTCTGTATTTCAAGTTTGAATTACAAAATAGTGAAATACAATCAACCTTGTCATTGCGATCTTACTCACTTCCACACTCAAATGATTACTTCCCAAAGAAATCAGTATTTCTGAGAAAAACAATAAATTTGCCTCTGAACACGTATTCTCTTAAGATTTCCCAGAAAAGATCAAAATCAGCTGCAACAACTGGTATAACTCCAGTTTTTCAAATTCTTAACATCTGAAAAAATATCTGGACAATTTTTTGAGGGCCGAAGCAGTAAAATTCAAACATTGTGAAATACACATTAATTATAATAAATACGGAGGAAGAATATATGAATTTCAGATTTACAAGTCAATAAATCAAGACTCAAGCAGGGATAAGTTTTATTCAGGGAGCAAAGGGTTTATTAAATTAAATTAGGATATTCCACCACATATTCTGGAATATACCACATATGAATGTGGAATAATGAATAGTGCGTCCATTGATAAACTATACTCGGCAAACACGAAATTCGGCACTTCATTTCATGCAAATTTATATATGTGTACACTTATATGTATATATGTACATTTTCCTGAAGAAAACAAAGTGGTAAATAGCATTTTAATGACTAGGTATATATTTACTAGGTTTTATTAGTCATGGTAAAACAGAAGTGATCGAATAATTATTTTTAATTATAAGTCTAAAATATAATTATTTTTAAAATTTTATAGCTTTCTAAATTTTAACAAAATTTTATAAACCTAAAATGAAATTATTTTTATAATTTCATAGTGTTGCGCTTTAAAAAAATTGTAATTTTTTACCACCTTTTTTTCATTATTTTTTTAACCATGATTGATTCATTTCAATTTTTATCAAATTATACGGTACGATTTTATCGCTATATATACGGATGAGTACCTTTCTGTTTTTTTTATGGAGAGGATTGAAACTGATTTTCAGATTGGTATTTACAAGTGTAAAATTTCGTAAAACGCGTAATGTGTAATTCTTGATTTTTAAAGCACACATAATAAAAAGAGACTTGGAACGAGGACAGAAAGGATATCAAGGATATCGAGGACTGAAAGCTTTTTATAAGATTCCTTATGCTAGAAAATGGTATCAGGATTTGTGTTTCGTTTAATTGATTTCGCAACTGTACAGGACTACATAACTGTAGTCCTGAGTAGGAACAGAGAGTTTACTAAAAGCTATGTTCGTGCGCGTGTAGAAGATACAACAAAGATAAGAAGGGTTCACGTTCCCGAACTTCGGGATACAAAGACCCACCACTTGTGGTCTGAACGTAAAAGAATATAAGACTACTAACTAACTAAAATTTAAATGAGAGCTAATTTTTAATATCTTACACAGATGACTATCACTATGACTGGCCTTTTAAATTACTGCGTCTGTAATACACAAACTGCGGAAAACTACAATACGTTTTTAACTTTCAAGAGGGTTAAACTTCTGGCCTTAAAGGCGGACAGTAACTGATGGCAAGCTCACGCGAAGACTCGTAGCAAGAGGGCTCTCTTTCCTTCCTTCTACTCTCTTTGCAAAAAGCCACAACTTAAATACTTAAACGTTAGCAAGTACCATTTGCATAAACATATTCACTTGTTAATTCTGGCCGGAAGTGGAAAATAAGAGATGATAGTAAAGTTTTAAAATAAAATATACGTTAGTTAAACTTAAGATGCTTACAATGGAAGAAGTTTAAATGAACAACCCCCTAATGAGTCTGTTCTGAATTTGTTGAGTGAGTTGAATCAGTAAGTTATTTTAAAATAATTTTCGTTTTCATGTGTTTCCTTTTCAACTGTCACCCACAATAACTGTCATCAATAGGCTCAAAGAAATTATCCTTTCTATTTCTTTTTGCTACATTACAGTTACCTTTTACCAGCCTTTAGTATCATCTTTACAAATCATCCTAGGAAGTTTTAATTAATTATTTTTTTTATTTATTTAATTTTTATATGTATGAAATAGAATGAGTTGGAGAAAACTGCAACGGTCAAGGCGACAGTTCCTTGTAATTACTTGGAGAGGCTTCTATTTTTTGTTATAATAGTCTTACCTTTTATTAATTTTTAGTATGAGTTTTTACACATCCTCCTAAAGAGCTTTAATAATTGTATTTTTAATTTTTTAAAATTTTTATATGTATGAAATTGGATGATTTGGAGAAAGCTGTGACGGATAGGCGAAAGTTCGCTGTAATAACTTGGAGAGGCTTTAGTGCGTAGTTATACAGATGACACTCGAAGACAGGCGTAACCATATGCTCCAGGTATAATTTTGTTCCTGAATAATTATTTCTTAGGGCAAATATTCTTTTCTCTACCACATCATCATAATGGGGGCGATAGTTATATCAAGGTTTCAGTTTAGGTTTCATATTGGTTACAGTATAAGGTATTTCTCCCGCATTCTTGGCAAGCATTTGTTGTGTAGTGGATAGCACGCAGGCGCGTATTGGAGAGGTCTGTGGTTCGAGACCCGGCAACGGCATTGCTCATTTTTCATGACTCCTGCTTCAAAAATAAATAATGACTCTACAAGTGGCGCCTGAACTAAAGTGATGGATGATGATTCTCCACCACCGGGGTTTATCGAATGGGTTCCCTAATCCCCAGTCGCCCTTTAAAAGAGAGAGTATGTAAAGTTCCCCCCGTCTTCTTTGCATGCCTTCGTGGTGTAGTGGTCACCACTCTCGGTGCGTATTCTATAGGTCCGTGGTTCGAGTCCCGGCGAAGGCATAGCTCATTTTTCGTCTCTCCAGTTTCAAAATAGCCTAATGTCTCTGCAGTGTCATCAGCATTACGCAGTGGAAAAAAGGACATTAGTATTTTTTAATAGAGAGCGGGAATTAAAAGGTTATTGCCAGTTTAAATTATCATTTTAGTTGCATATTTTTATCTTACACACATGTATAAATGCATAAACGCCTAGTAATTCATGAAATAAACTATTTACATAAACACCCGAATATTTATTTTCATGCACTTATTAAAAAAAATATATATATATATGCAAGATTAAAAATATGTAAATCAGCTTTGCAATTTAATTTATCAGTTACCTCTTAATACCTCATTTTTAATTTCGGTACTCTCTCTCTCTGTGTGTTCTAAAAGTAATACAAACTTTTCTGCACTCAGCAATTTTTAGATCAGTCTATGTCACATGGCTTGCGTAACGTTGATGACATACCTGTCTCTGATCTTGAACACAAAATTTTGAGAGCTGAAACCTTTTTAACCAAAACCTTCTCTTGGTGAGCCTGAATATCTGATAATTGCCTCACTTTAGCTTCAATCTCTGTGGCGTTTGGTAACGCTATTTGACATTGCTCTCTTTCTATCGCAACAGTATCAAAAATGTAAATGTTCTAGAAATAGGCACGATTGGAGTGCAAAGTGAATCGTAGTCACAAATGTAAATTGAAGTAAAAATGGATATTTAATCTTACTCTGCTGCCAAGTTTCCTAATTATTAAGGATTCAACAGTTTAGCAATCTACAGAACCAGAATTCTTCCTCTTCGATTTGGATGTACATTCTAGGCTATATGCGTGTTACGCCATCAACTTTATTACGTGTCTTTCTGTTTTATATATATATATATATGATGTTTTAACACGTAGCAGGATACCGGCACTTTAATTTCTGGCATTCGAAAACATTTTACTCCGTAGTTAGAAAGATGGATGCATAAATCAAAAACTTCCAGACGTTGCCGGTTCGAAACATAATTTTATTCTATGATAATTTACATCAGATCATTTTGGTAGACAAGCCACTTATGTAATCATCTTTAAATACGATAATTTTTGTGTACATGTGTTAAAAGAATGCGGCGTTATCTTGGACAAGCAGACATAGCAGCGCATAGACCTTGCAGGTTAGAAGAAATTTAGAAGAATAACTGACGTAATTGCTCGCGAAGCAGTATCTATTCTACGTAGATGCATATGTACAGCTCACCTGCTATTGGTTAATTTTTTGTTCTCCATACCAAGCAGCGTTATATGATATGGAAAAATCTCGAATTTGGGAGGAACGATGAATTCAGGAAGAGAACACCAAATTTAGAATAGTCAATTTTAAGGTCGCCTATCGTTTCTTCGAGCAGCCATCGCAGCAAGTTGTTTAAATATAATGCAATAAAACTATTTAGGACACATATTAAGGCTTGCGTACATGTTTAGGCTAGACGAGGTAGACGAGGTTACATGTCAAACAAACCAAATGAAATTTGAATTAATTTCCTTTTGAGTTAAAAGCAGAAAGGTTTTATGTTAAGCATACAAAATTTTCTTTATTTTGCCAATAACAGGAAGTGCTCTCAAAACGCCGTCTAGGGGTACTTTAAATATTTTTTTAGCAATATAATCTTTGTCACAAAAAATAGTATAAGAGAAAAAATAAAATTCACTCCTTGAGTGGTTTTTTATCTGCAGAAAAGATTATTTATCCTACAGAAAATAAGCAAATATGATTATTTTTCGAACACGCGAATGAGAAAATCAGAAAAACAGAGAAACTATGAATTCGTCAGGAATAAAAACGAATGTTAATAAGAAGGAAAAATTCCCTATGTCAGATGTGGGGGATAGAAAAATTTGTGTAATAAAATAAAGATAAATATTACCATCATTTAAGCAAATATCAATAAACAATGAAAACAGTATGTGTGATTAAATATAATATTACTAATTAAGAAAAAATACTTTAATTGATATATTTAAATAAAGGATAGAACTGCTCCTAATTTGAGAGAACATTTTTATAAAGGTAAAAAATGTCTTCTGGCAAATTTAACTAAAGATTTGCTTAAATCGGCAAATTTTACATAAATTTTACGTTTTTCATAAACCAAGTTTGTTGTATTTGCTTAATTATATACTAAATTATGAAATTTTGTTCTCATGATCATTCCTTGTTTGAACATAATTTGAGTAGAATCAGAGATATCTATTCTCAAAATACACTGGGCAGAATTTACCAACAATTTCATAACGTTTGACGACATTTGAATGCATTCGTATTCTAAAATTCAAATTTATTGAAGAAAATCTATTTAATGTGAGTTGTGGCGGCGGTTGGGGTGTGATCATTTATGGCTGGCAGTTGCTCAACGCTTCGGGAGTTTTTAACGGAGGCTTTGCTCTTGGCGACAGCTACTGATAGAACTCGTGCGATGTGATGGAAGCGCATTGGTCTTTAACGATAGAACTTGAAACTGTTTCATGGACGTGAAATACATTAATTCTGTCCTCACAACAAAGCCCCAGTGAATGAACTCAAGTAATTCAACTCTTTTGAATTTCCAAACGCTGTGGAGGGACCTCTTTCAAATTTGCAAACGTTGGGGCTTACATACACCTTCTCATTATCCTATGTATGTTAATGAGGAGGGACAACTTGTTGCCGTGTTTTAAGCCCATCCGTTGATGCGGTTGATTTTTGCATTGGTAGGATGTATTAAGTTCCCTTCGTAAGGGGTGTCTAGTTAGACACCGTGGGTGAAGTGAGTTCGTCAGTGTTTTCAGTTTCGTCAATTTTTTCGCGGATGAACAGGAGGAAGAGGTGCGTGTTTACATCACGTTCAGCTCATTACTGTGGTAAGCACTAAACAACTTCGAGGAGGTTTGCACGAGGCGATAACTATGATTCGAATCAGAAGTGCGATGCGAGAGAACCTTGTTGACCTCAAGGACAGAACTTGTGTCCGTTTCATGGAAGTGAAATACTTCACCTGGTCACAAAAGTGTTCTTCGGTGATGAATTCAAGCAACTTCTTCGAATTTGCGAGATTGTCTGCGTCCAATCAACGCTTGCTTGACAACTGAAAATGCTCACCATACACTTTACCTTGAGGTACAGAGTTTGATACAATTGTGGTGTTTTTCATTTTTTCTTTCAGTTTCGCTAATACGTATCGTCTATTTTAGAAATGGAATTTAGTTGATTACGAAAGATGTTGCTGCTGTAACTTAGGAAAAATAATCTTCTTCATTTATCACATTGAGAATAATTGTTTTAAAGTTTAATATAATACCTTTTTTTCCACCATTGCAAGTACTCGTTCAACAGATCAAACATTTAGAAAGAAGCTGTATTAAAAATATGCAATTATTAGAAATTTATATTTACGGGAACTTCGTATATCTACCTAATTTAGGATTTCCATTAGATAAGAAAATAATATTAAGTATTAATATTCAGTATCCAGAGCGATAATTATTAAGAAAGCAAAAAGTAGCATAATTATGGTTAACGATGAATTGTCCTCTCTTGTAACCGATATTGTAATTAATTTTTTATTTAGTGGAGAATGAGCGACTAAAAATTGTTTAACATATAAATTAAATGAAGAAAAATAGTGTACATACGCTGATGAATTTTTTTTCTTTAATCCATGAAGAACGTCAACTAATTTCTTCTGGTATATTGAGAGAACTTTATGCTAATAACCTAGGACATTTTACAAGATAAAAAACAGAAGTTATTTAATTGTTCATAAACGCTCGTGTGCCTGCCTTCATCTTACAAGTAATTAAAGGTAACAAGTGTTTAACGAAACTCTGAAATACGATCTGATTAGGATTTGAATGTTAACGCTTTATTTATTTTTTTTCTAAACTGGTTACTCGTGATGTGTCCTAAATTAATTCGCATGTCAAAAGCTTTGAGATTAAAAGTGAATACAACAAATTAATACTCTCAAAAAATGATGTAAAGAGACTGATAAAAATGTTTACGTTGAAGTGTTATTAATAAAAGAAAAAATTTTACTTACCGAGGATATTTATATGCAAATATTTGCTCGCAAGTCGCTAATGAAATATTTCTTATTTTAAAAATGTATGTTTTCTAGATGTAGAAATCATTGAATGGAAAAATTTTAGTGTCAGATATTAATTGAAAATGTTTTCACTTATAAAAATTATTTTTAATTTCTTGAAATTCCTTAAAAACATCTAGTGAATTTTGCTTAGCTTCGTCTGTTGAGACATTCAAATTACGTAATTGCCTGAAATGTCATCTAAATATTTTTTACGAAAAATTAAATTTCCGTTCAAACACCCTATGTTATACGAATTTATTAAGCAGTACAAATTCATTTCGAGAATGCTAAAGATTATGTCGACATACTTACAGTTTCTTGGTTGGCCGCTAATTAAAGCTACTTTCTCATGATAGATTTGACAAATATTTTTACCTATGCAGTAAGCATGAAAGTGTTTTTTCGTCAAAATGAGATTTAGCAAAGAAAAAATGTATCCTAATTTTAATGAAAGTAAATATCAGTTCCATTTCCATATTAGTTAAATGAAATTAAGCAAATATTAGTAAGCTTCACTATACTATTAATTGTGCAAATATCAGCTTATATTTAGCTACCCAAAGTGGATTAAATGTCCCTGCTCATTCATATCTTAAGTATTGAGTGCATCTCTGTGTTGCTGCGTATTGTCATTCATAATATTATGCTAAGCCAAGTTCTGTGCAATATTTTCTTGACTCAGCAGGGTCGCAATCTATATGCCATTAAGTTATATCTTGTTATATTATTAAACTATGCTTGTACGTATTAAACCTTTATTTCTGTTCTTTTCCAGATAATTCCAGATAATTTTCCAAATATACATTGTGACAAATGCATGAGTACATTACTGCAAGAATATGCGGAATACCATGGGCACACTGAGTACCAAATTTACAGAAAGACTTTATTAGGGACCTACTAGCACACTGAAAACCAGGAACACAAGTTAAACATAAAGGGGACGTGCTGATGTGGAACAACCTTTATTCAACTCACCATTAAATTCGACAAAGAAAAGATCAAAGAACGTGCTATTCCGCGAACAACCATGCAAACCCTTATGAAAGAGATAGACGTATCTAATAGAGTAAGTAATGTGCTTAATTTCTGGTCACGCTTCGCATTCACAGATGATATTTATTGTATTCTACTATACATTAAATAATTCTGACAATAAACTTTGAAATATTAAAAATACCTTATAAAAACTCGAGGTATAATAGGCAAAAACGCTCTTGATGGTTCAGAGATATACACTCACTTCCAAAAGTTAAGCACGGAGATGAAAAATGCAAAAAACAAATCAACAAATCCTGCTTTGATTGACACGAAATTCGGCAGGAAAGTAGCATATACATTTTTGCATAAAACAATATCAATAATTATATACAGAAATGAAAACAATATTAAATTTTTGTAAGTTATCAGATAATGACATACTGGAGACTTATGTGTAAAGTGAAAATAAACAGCATAAAATGAAACAAAAAGGACATTAATAAGATATGTGATCCCCCCTCATCTGTATGCAAAGTTTACACCATGTGAGCATGCTCTCAATTAGGTGGTCAACCACCGCAGAATTAAGCAATCGCCATTCTTCTTGTAGAGCAGTTTCCAGCTCAACAAGAGTGACTGGAGGTGGGGAACGTGAAGATACAGCACGGCCGAGAGCATCCCAAAGATTTTCAATGGTATTAAGATCGGGCCACGCCATACGCGCAATCCCTTCACTCTCCGGGTAGTAATGGACGATGTCATCTCTATGGGGACGTGTGTTATCGTCGATTAAAACAAACGTAGAGCCAACTGCTGCAGCGTACAATCTCACAATGGGTTTTAGGACTTCATCTCAATACCGGTGTTATGTAGTGATTTTTGGTTAGTTTAGAATTATGGATTAATGTGTAGTTAATTGCAGTTATTTGTTAATTAATTATTGAGTGAGTAAATTATATACATTAATTTATGCTTATTCTAAATTTTTCTTCACGAATTGTATTGCTTATGTTATTGAATCAATTATTCTTATGCGAGTTAAACAGAGTTCTCATTCTTACGTTACGCGTTCGACAGTATTAGCTTTCGGGAAAGGAGACAATGGGAAATCGGTTGCTTTCTGCGTAATATTTGAAATTTAAAAATACTTCCTTTTTATTCACATGGTTGAAATTTATACCTCTTAAAGAGAAAAAATTTACCCTTCTTATGAACCTACTTTCATGACTGTACGTCGCCCCGTTGGAGAATTATGCCCATTTAATTGCTAAAATTGTTGAATTTCGTGTCTAAAAATTTATTCTGCTATAAGCGTCGTTTTTGAGCACTTTCTCGTCAAGGTCATGTACTGCGTCCGGTTGCGTGGTAGGGGCGTGGTAGGTTTGTCGCATTCTTTCCCTCACCCCTCCTTGTTGGCGAAGGGGGTGGCGAGGGTGGAATTTTTTTTGGTGTGAAGAAGGAAAAACTAAGTTTTCGCAGCACTGTTTTGTGTTTGGCGAGATTTGCATACTAATTCACCAAATTTGGTGATTTTCGAAAATTCTGGATTCTGGACGATTAAAATCGTCATGCAAGGCCATGCTCAGCCCTTTTTGCCTTGGATTCGCAGCTGTAGAAGCACGTTATTTTTTCTTCCTCTGGAAGAGCCGGAGATGGGAAATAAGATAAAGATGAACATCTAAAAAATCACTTGAAGTTTACTCCTCCGCACTTTACCATCCCCGTGTTGGAGTCGAGAATGTTGTTTTTTCCTCATCGAATTAATACGTTGACACCATAGTGGATGCAACTTGAATCCCGCTATCCGGATCCTGCCTGATCGGTCACTTAGATCCGAGTACTACCATCAACTCGCCTGGATGAGAATAGACGGAAAAGGGAGGAACCTTTAGGAGCTCTTGTTTTGCTGCACGAATGCACTTTACCATCTTCATAGTGTCTGATCCAAGTGTCCAGATTTCTCGCCGGACTCCCTCGTTCAACATCTGCGGGGGACTGGTCTTCGGCAGAGCCTTGTTCAACACCTGTTATGAATGGGACATCCGGAAAAAAAATCTATAAGATGAGTTAATGCTTAATTAAATTTTCAATTCTTCCCTTCAAGTGAGTTCAACCTTTTGATTGTTAATTTCACCTGAAATTTAGTACAGCTTGCGACTTAAATTCCGTGAACATGTTTCCTAAGTAATATGGTAATTTAAAATTTTTTTTAAGAGATTTGATTATTTGAAGTAAATTTTCCAGTGATGAATTATTAATGTAAGGAGTAATTATATGTGTATTTAATTTCCAATTAAATTCTATTTAACTTTTAGTCAAAGGTTTTTCTGCTGGATCTTAAATCCAGGCTGTGTATTTAAGCAACTGCTGCACTATTAATCTATTTAGGACTTTTAACTTTAACTTGGAATGTAATTAAAATTTATATATAATGAATTAAGACAGGATATTAAATTTGTTAACTTATCTAAATTTTACCTTTTTACTTTAAGTTGTTACTATTTTTGGTTGAGAATTAACTTTAACTTTTGCAAATTAAGGAACAAATAAAAATTTAAATTCTACTTTACCTTTAATTGAGTAATTGAATGTAGGAATAAATGTAATCATTTTTCTCCAACGGGTCTACTTGAATATGTAATATTTTCTAACTGCCTAAGGGATTGCTAAATTGATGTATGCAATTTTTACCTGAGCAAATTAAGAAATTTCTTGAACTAAGTAATTTCTATCAATATTGGTAAAGACACCATGCTCGGTGATTCATTAAATTCCTGTGTATTTTTATGCTGGCCAGCAGAGTTTGATAACTGCATATGAAAATTTAATATTAATTTTTAAGGTGTAAATTTTTGATAATTCATCTCGGTGCATATTTGAAATTAGCAATATATATATTATAATTCTAAATGCATTATTTTAAATAGTTGTCACCTGAACACACCATAGATCTAGAAATTTAAGTTGAAAGATTGAGTGTCTTCCTTTAATGCTGCAATAAATATCCTTGGTTATATATATATATTTGATTCAGAGTTTTTCTTATGATGACTTGTGTGAATGTTTTTAACACCAGTAATCCTGCTTGGTCTTAGGGGTTGTTCGGGTTAGTAATACACAACGCAAATTAGAATTTGGTTTTTGATATTATTGTAGGCTAATTATCGTAACAGTTAGTATTTAACATTTGGTGACGTGAAAATTGTCACAGAACACCGGACAGCCGTCAAAGATCCCCGTTTAAAGATGTGCAGGTCGGTGCGGTATCCGAATGAAATCCCTGCCCACACCATAATGTTTATGCCTCGGAATGCGTGATGTTCGGTGATGTTTTGGGACTGACTGCCTGTTCGTTGTTCACGGCATATTCTCATACGCTTGTCATCTGGCTCCAGAGCAAATCTTGACTCATCAGTAAACATGGCATCGCCCCTGTCAGACACATTTCAATTGGCATATTCCCGGCACCACTGTAATCGTGCCCCTCATGATTGGAAGGATAGAGGAACACAAACTCGAGGTACCCGGGCGTACAGTCTACTCATATGTAATCTTCGGCGTTTAGTAGCTGTGGATATCGCCTTATTAATGGAGGCTGTAACCATAGATGTCACACGTGCGGAGGTCGCTCTGCGATTCCTCTTGGCTACAATAGCAAGATATCGATCTTCGTCGGGGCTTGTAACCCTTGGGCGACCGGCTATGGGCCTTCGGACAACTGTCTGTTGTCCGAAGGCCCATAGCATAGACGTGCTGTGGTGCATCAATGCGCACCACAGCACGTCAGAGCTCAGAATCTTCCATTCGTCTTCTAGAAGTCATAGAAACACGTACGTCTTGAAAACAAATTGTATGAAATTTTTAAACACCTTCTATCAGCACTTACAATCAACTTCTGTAACCCTTCATAAAGCTGGCTTCTTATAAGACTGCCTTTATTGCATAGTTCTTGACATGAAAGCGCGATTGGCTGTTACCTAACATATTTGCATGCTTCCATCTACCTCTGCTTCGAATTGCATCCTTTTCGATTCTGATTGGCTTCCGGAAATTAGCATTTTCCTTTCCGTGCTTAACTTTTGGAAGTGAGTGTAGATAACAACTTTTGTCCACAAGTTAGCGACATTTAACAGGTTCTAACCAACTTAGCAACTTTAGTTTTCGAAAAATAAGTTTTGGACCCCAAGCAGTGATTTTTCTAGTAATTTTCAGCATTTTGTAACTAGCTACTAAGTGTTAGTTAACTGTGGCTGCTTTAAAGTCATGGAGCAAACAAATATGGCTCATTTCAGACTGAGATTGAGTTGTGTACAAAGATTTAGATGAGTGAGTGTGTACAGAATTGCGCAATTCCTATTGTAGATTTTATTCTTTGAGTTATGTTACTCATAGTGTAAACTTTAAAATAGTTTCTTTTTCCGAAATGGAGGGCACTAGCTATTACAGGCTTTGGCCTCTTTTAAGACTAGAATTTTTCATCACTTTATTATGGAGACACCTAACAGGTGGGCCACCACTGCCTCGTATGAAGGGAGAGAAAATTTGCATAAATGCTTTCTCTGGGATTTGAACCCCGGCTCTTCGTTACGGCAGTGAGCTATTATTTTTTTCAATAATGTGGTTATTGTCTTCAGAATAGTAAATCTTTAAGATATTATTGCTTTCTACATGTTAGTCGATTTGAAGTAATTCAGGACAATATTTGATGAAGAATCAAAATGCAATTTACTCACCAGTAGGCACCATTACACAGGACAATTCCAAAGACACGTTTACCCTTGTCCAAAAACTACGATAAACACGCTGAAACAATCAGCAACACAGCCTTCAGGCTATAACTGCGAAAACACCTTCACGGCAAAGCTCTAAAGTACTGCTTCCGATTCGTCCGATCGCTCTCAAGCTAATCTCTGAGCCTGAGATACTCATTGCAACTTCCACTGCTACGTTTTTACATCATTTTCTTGGCGGAGAGCACGTATGGCATAAATTTAATTCATACATTCGTACAGGCAGGGTATATATAGCTTAAACTATCTTCGAAAATATTCTCGGCAAAACTGCTATGAATGCATTCTAGAATTTTCTGGCAGAATCTATATGTCACATCTTCAATTTTGTCGACAAACATCGCCAAATCGGCGATTTCGCGCCCAATTTGACAATCTCGCATTTTCCTGCAACCACGCTGGCAACTCTAACACCGCTTTGAGGGGAAGCTATCTCCTTACAGCTGGGAATTTCGCAATAATATAATAATGAATCCCTTGTTCATAACAACACGTTTTGTACACCTGTTACTGTGCACATATGAGGATCTAAAGACTACCTAAATTACGAAATTTTAAAATTTCAAATCCCATCTATACAAACATGTTTTTACATGTGCGATTTAGGCAACTGCATCGTAGTAAAAGTTCATTGAATTGAAATCTTTTTCACTTATTTGATATTGCAAAATCTTTCATGCTTATTTTACCTATATCAAGAATACTTTGATTCGAATGCTTATGGAAAATTCGATTTTTTTAAATACTTTTTTTTCACTTTTTCTGGCAACTTCTTTACTTACGATACAGATTCATTAAAGACATTTTTTATGTAGTTGTAGCACTTTTGTCATTAATCTAAATACATGCAAAAGCAATCTGACATAATATTTTTCGCAAATAGAAACGTGAAACTTTAAAAAAAAATTTCATTCGTGACTTGCATTTGAAAAACATTTCAGACTTGTCAAATGAAGGTTTTCTTTCTTCAGTCTTTCTTCAAAATCTTTCGAGCGATACGAAATTGATTGAATTCGTATTTTCCGTCATAACATAAAATTTAGTGAGAATCCTTGAATTCTCTCAATTCAAATGTTCTTAAAATGTTGGTTTTTTTAGTCAGAATTTATTGGAGGGTTAAGAAAAAATGGGTTAAGAATATTACACGAATCAGATTTCTCACTGGGGCATTGCTTTAGTAGTTCTTTTAGTTCATTATGCATTATGTTTTCTCAGCGCCGCAACTTTTCGGTGTCACAGATGCGCATATTCCATGTAAAATTTCCATATTTGCAGATAGGCTATGATTAGTGAATAGTTCGTGTTTTACATTGATATAATTAATACACTTGTTACGAAATTGTTAGTGTATTGCTGGGCTCCGATTCTCGTGAAATTAAAATAAAAGAGACTCGGTTATAGTAAAGGGTCTTTATGCTTCATCATTTCTAAACAGGGTGGAGAAAATGGTGGCGGTTCACTTTTTTTTTTTTCTTTTTTGCATCATTTTCTTGGCGAAGAACACGTATGACATAAGTTTAATTCATTTTAGACTAATAATTATCATTCATTTAGATTAATAAAGTAGATTTAATTCATTTAAATTAATCATTATAAATTCTTTCTAGACTATCTAGATATATCTGTAATTTCTAGGTCATAGACCTAAACTTCGTTACTAGCTTCTAAGTAAAAAAGTGTAAAGCAAAAAAGTTGTAATCGACTTAATTATTTTACTTTGTTATTTCTACTTTCATTTTTTTACTTATTTTAACAATGATTAATTCACATTAGTTTCTGACACAGAGGCTTAAAGAATGTTGATTAATTTAAAAATAGGTAGTCTACTAGAATATGCTGTAAATTATATCAAATAAATAAATGTTTACCGCATTTCCATTAACATGATTTCGTCTGTATACGTCATGTAATAGTTATTTATATAAAATATAATATGTAAATTTATATGTATACTAGCTTTTACCCACGGCTTCGCTCGCGTGGATATCCTTAAATAAGTTTCAACTCCAAGTGAATTTTAAAAATACACTCCGTGTAAAATTTCAATAAATACTGCCCTTCTTTAATACCTAGAGGCTGCGAAAATTTTGTATTTACACGGAGTGTATCGCCACAAAATCTAGTAAAACTACCGCGTACATTTCCTAATGACTGAAAAATATTTGTGAAAAAAGAGCCAAAAGCCGGAGGTCCTGAAGGATTTTAAATAATAAATTAAATTAAACAAATAAAATTAACAAACTTATAAGGTTTATTATACGTTTTCTAACAGTTATTTTAAGTTTTGTATCTTTCCTATCTTATTCTAATTTCAGCTTACAATTTCCTGCCAGAATGTGATTTCAGAAACGCAGATAATGCAAATGAGAATGAGTGCTATTTAAGTCGTGACTTTACCGACTTCAAGAGAGAGAATCTGGTTTCCTGACTAGTGCGCGTTTGCCTTCTGGCTACATCTCTCTTAGCTATTATTACGCTCGGCCATATCTTACGTCCTTGCTAGTCTTCGCCGATTTAATTAATACTTAGGGGCCAACTAGTTAGATTCTGATAGCTTCGGCTATATTTTTAAGAGCTTTAGTTAAGCTAGTTTTAGTTCAAATTATTAGTATTTAAGTTCAAGCCCGAGTGGGGGCTTTATGTAAAGTTCCAAGTCGGAACTGATTGTAAATATACTGAGTAATAAAGGGTTTTAAACCCTCCTTAAGTCTCACGTATTCTGTTCACACACATAAGCGATTATTCGCTTGTAAAGTGTTCGTGGGGTTCGAAGCTAGAACTTTAGATTTAAAGAGTTGAACCTCATAAACTCTTAATTAATAAATGTTACGCTTTCACGCCTTAATTATTTAAACGAACATCATGAAATTTTCAAGAAATGTTTTTGATGTATTAAAAACTAGCTTTTTACCCGCGGCTTCGCTCACTTTGATGTCTTTAAATAAGTTTCAAAGACTATTGAAAAGAAAATAAAATAATTTCATTTTTTTGCTTATTGCTTGACGAGGATAATCAGAATAAAATATTAGTTACTATTATTTTTTAAGTTAAAAATACACTTGGCGTAAAATTTCAGTAAATACTGCCCTTCTTCATGGAGATAAAAAGAAATTCATATTGATGTTGCTAAGACGCTATTCTCCATAATTCTAAAAATCTGCTTTGGATATATCAAACATTGTAATCTTATCTTATGTTTTTTTTTGTTATACTAAAAGATTCTAAAATAAAATATAATTTAAAAAACTTAAAAACATGATTTATTAAGATAACTCACTACAAAAATAAATAATTTTCATTAACAAGATTTCAAAAATTTAAATGTGTGCCTGGTTTAAGGCACGCAGGCAAACTTTTACATCGTTTAACTTATCGTTGTGAAATTTTCAACATTTAATGTTTATACAACGACAATCATTTTAAGCTATAAAACCTATAATGTAGTTTACGTTTCGACAGATAAAATACATTTTATAGCCTATAACCTTTTCTAATATATCAAAACTATTTCTTGAAAATTTCATGATGATCGGCTAAGTAATTAAAGCTTGAAAGCGTAACAAACAAACAAACACACAAACAAACTCATATTCGCATTTAGAATATCAGTTAGGACTATATTATAATTATTCAATAATTATTAATATATATAATAAGTTTCCCGTTAAAGGGCAACAGATTTTTCTATCTAGATTTCCTTCAAGCTATGGTACTTAAGCTATTTTATTATCTTTCTTCTAAAATATTTTGTACTTATAACATATCAAGCTCATACGTGTCAAGTTGAACCTCTACCTAATATTATCTTTGTTTAACTAATTTAGAAAATTGCGTATGGCAACAGTGGACAATGTTTACATTTTCGTTTTGAGCTCGTTCTTTTATGAGATAAATCGCTTCGAGTTGCATTTCATGTGTATTTGATAATTAATGAGTATTATCTTAACGCCATTTATATTTTTAAGTGTTATTTTGAGATGATGAAACTACAGCTGTCACTTGTTAGATCTGTAAATAAACTGTTTGTGTTGTAACGGGATGTTTCCTTGAATAACCGTTTACACCCATTTCCATTATTAATTCTTCTGATGTTCGAAGGCAAAACGAGACAATACGTATAATAAAGTTTCGAGAGCAAACTGCATTTTGCATAAAGCCATAGCGTTCTTTTGTAATTTATTTACTTCTTACGGATGCAAAGTCGTATCTACATTTATTTAATGGTTCCGAAGTTGGAGGGAATAATTTCAATTTAGGCATAGACAACTGCGTGTTATCTAAGGAAAAGACTATATTTTAAAAACGAATAAACAAATTAATATATATATATATATCTCAAATCTTTCAAATTTCGCATTACGCCCAAAAGAGCATTTTCTAACGTTTTGTGTGTTACCTTCATTTATTATATATCATGTTCCTCGCACATAAATCCAAAAATTCATTTCAGCAGCAATATCGCAAAATAATTTTTAAATGAATGTATGTTTAGAATTTCCGAATTACACAGTCACTCGCGCTGGAGATAAAAATGTCTTTTTTTTCCATACAGTGTTACAAAATATGAAAATGCAAAAAATACAAAATATGAAATAGATAATAAAACAATTTCCAAATTTCAAATTTGGTATTCCAGATATCCATATTCGGGTGGAACCGTACGTTATTCAAAATTTCTTGGCTTTTGGTACCGTTCTTTTATCACAATGCGAGGAACATACATACATTTATGAATATTCTTCATAATTTATGTTATATACTAAGCTGTAAAATACTAGTAGTTTAAACAAATATGAATTTGCGTTCTGTTTGTACCCTTTTAAATTTCGTTTCAACAACCCGAAGAGCCTTGCTACTGGTG
>KK117382.1:8847-39722 GCA_000611955.2 Stegodyphus mimosarum
GGAAACGATAATTTGATAAAGAAGGAAATGCAATGATGCAATTCTGCGTTATGCATTGAGGTAGTTCTACATTTTTATTCATTTAGTTTCAAGACTTTGCAGCTGTATAATTACAAGCGGAGAAATAGCATGCTATTTAAAAGTGCATTACCATTTGAAATAACACATTATTATTTCATAAAAATAAAAAAAAAGAAATATAGATAAAGAATAGAAATCTACTATATTACTGCAAAATGTTCTTATTACTATACTGTTTTAATACTAGATAAGGGTAAAAGTATACAGTGGAATTAAAAATTCTACAATCAACATATCATATATAAGAAACCTTTTTTTATATATGTGCTAAAATGAGAGATATCACAAAACAGCATTAAGAAATGACGAGACTATTAGGACTTTCGCAAGCAAGAAATGCGAAACATCAATTATGCCCTTGCTGGGATTCAAACAATGAAACTTTCACTTGCCATCTCTACATGTTAATCACGTACCATCCGAAAACAGAAGAATTACTTCACAAGGAAATGCAGTAATTCCTTAAATTTTCCCCCACCTAAAAGGCGCTTCGGAAGACGCTTGTGACTCACCGACTGGATCCAGGTGGTAACAGGTTATCACTCACCATATTTTAGCTCAGGCGTCACAGTAAAGACTGTTAGGATTTCAGGAGGGAAAAAAAAACTAAAAAACCAGTTCTATCCTCTCGGAAGTTGAACCACGGAGCTTCCCCTTGCAGCTAAAAGGGGATCCTGTGTGCTTACTTGCATTGTCTAAGGTTAACCTAAAGTGTTAACCCTTAGACAATGGGGTTAACAATAAGGATTAACATTTTAGGTTAACCTTAGACAATGCAAGTAAGCACACAGGAAAATGGTAAATCTTTCAAGAAGTACAGAAAATAAATTACCTTTCAAATAATTCACTTTGGATGCTGATCATGAAGATAAATTGAAGATGAAAGATAAATAAGATAAATCCAACATGACTGGCAATAGTTTCAGACATTTATTTTTAGCTTGTAAAATCTAACTAACGGAAAGTAACAACACTCTTTAGAGACGGTAATAAGTAACACTTCAATCGATTAGATAGCCAAAGTAAAGATTTCATGTCCTTAACTTATTGAGAGCGATAACACTGAAGAAAGAGAGGAGAAGTACTATGGAATATTTTACAAATTACAAACTACATGGTTAATTAATTCATAATTTTATCCCCTGCGGGCTTAAAAAGTGACACCACCTTAAAATCTTTAGAACCTACAAGCTTAATGCAAGTTTATGATGAAAAAAAGCCCTTTTATAGCAAGAATCATCAGAATTATTCACAAACTGGCAGAACAAGATGCCTAATTTCATAATATTTCAAATAAAGACAATGTGGCTTCTGATTTCAGTTTGATTTCTTTCCTTCATATCTTGTTTCTTAATATTTTTGTTTAGTCGAGAAGGTTAAGCAGATTTTCATGGTATTTATAACATGATTGTACAATGACTGGAAACATGATGAACGAAAGTATACTGTACGCATGACAGAGGAAAAACCTGCAATATTTAAAAATGTTGAAAAATGTAACGCAACCTGTTGACCTTTAAGCTGCAAATAGTTTCACAGTTACCATTTACCAAATATGGAAATTGCGTGTATCTTTCAGGAATCATTTATGAGGAGGGACGAGGTGTGGAGGCGCATTTTTCTCTTGATTCTGAACTGAATTCCTTTCTGGGCAGAGATGAGCCCTGCCGTTAATGAACACCGAACTCCGGAAAGGGGCAAAGCCGCAACAGGAAATTAAAATTGATGACGGGAAGGTAACAACGTTTATGATATCGATTGCGAGTCATGGAGAAAATTACGGATGACGCAGAGAAGAGCTGCAGGAAAAAAAGTAATCTTTTTTGAAAGAAAAGTGGCGCAAGAGGAATGATTTGGGATGTGTGCCATGGGCATGACAAGTAGGAAAGTGGGGAAGGAAAAAAAAAGGCACAAGTATAATTATAAAGGTGCTAGGCAAATGTGGAACTGTGATTTCAAAGACACTATTTTATCATAGTTTAAAGAATTCGAAATTAAATATTCTATTAATATAAAATGAGAAGTTCTGAAGAAACTTATTATAGCTCCCTTTCAACTAGCAAGCAGGACATTTTGTTGCTAATAGGATGTCTCATTCACAGGAATTGTTTAACAGAACTGAGGAAAAACGAATTGACAAGTTAAAAAACTGACAACAGTTTTAAATAACATAACTAATACGCCATGTTATTAAATAACTATGAATTGTTAGTTACATATAACTAACAAGTTTGAACGCTTAAAAATTTCAGTATTAAGTATTTTAGATCGTCTAACTAACTATAACTATTGAAGCTTAAAAACCAATTGCAACTAATCCACAAACTAATGATTGTTTACATAAGCAAATCGTCATTTCAAAGCTGATGTTTAGAATATACAGCTCTGAAACACCTTTTTGTTAATTACACTAGTAAGATTTCTCTTAAGAAATACATTGTTTTTACAATAATACGTTCTTGTACCAGCTTCACCAGCATACAAATTAGATGGAATTTAAATAGCGAACGATAGCGCAATTTAGGGAGGGACATTTAATAACGCTTTGAGGCGCACATGTGCTTTGAAAGTACAGAAATGTGCTTAGAATTGAAATATTAATTCACAGTTTCTTTCTTTGAAAATCACGTCTAGAAATAAACTGGAATTCCAAGAAAATGAAACTGTCTTTTTATACAAATAACAGTTAAGTTGTAGAGACATTAGGTTATTTTGAAGCAGGAGTTGAAAAATGAGCAACGCCTTCGCCGGGAATCGAACCACGGAATTCTCAGTTACTAGTCGAGCGTGCTGACCAGTACACCACGAAGTCATAAGAAGAAGGCGGGAAAAATACCTTATGTACACCCCCTTTTAAAGGCCGACTAGGGTTTTGGGGATCGAATCGCTAAACTCCACTGGTGGAGAATCATTATCCACCACCTTTTTTAGTTCGGTCGCCAGCTGCAGAGACATTAGGTATTTATGAAGCAGGAGA
This sequence comes from Stegodyphus mimosarum, assembly GCA_000611955.2. NCBI lineage: Eukaryota > Metazoa > Arthropoda > Arachnida > Araneae > Eresidae > Stegodyphus > Stegodyphus mimosarum. The sequence goes on from KK117382.1 coordinate 11,906, forward strand.
CGTGAAAAATGAGCAACGCCTTCGCCGGGAATCCAACCACGGACCTCTCGGTTACGCGTGGAGCGTGCTGACTACTGCATTACGAAGGCATACGAAGAAGGCGGGAGAAATACTTTATAAAGTTATATAAATAACAGTTTCATTAATTAAAAGCATATTACAATTTCATAACAATATCACGCAAAATGTATTAAAAAATTAAAATTTGATCTTCGTGATTTGAGAGCATATTTAAATTGATTTTTTATCACTTTTAATACATTTTTTCACTTTTTATTATCTTTAAAACTGTAGCTGCTATTTTTACTACCTGCTGTTATTTTTCACTATAGCAACCGATTACACTTTTACCGGTGACACAAGTAATAATGTCTGTTTCTGCGGTTTTACTTGCCAATAACGCCTTTCTGATTTATATTGTGCCTAGTTTTGCTGTAGCTGCTATTTTTACTACCTGCTGTTATTTTTCACTATAGCAACCGATTACACTTTTACCGGTGACACAAGTAATAATGTCTGTTTCTGCGGTTTTACTTGCCAATAACGCCTTTCTGATTTATATTGTGCCTAGTTTATATTGTGCCTAGTATTAGTTTTCTAGGCTATGAAACGTGAAGAAACAGGTGCACCTGTGATGGGTTTCTAACTGAGGATTTTCCAGTTTCTACATGGGCATCCTAACTACTTACACTGCGTCAGCGATCACGAAAGGATGCGATAATTCTTTACTTTCTCCTCTACTTCAAGGGCTATTGTGCATGAAATTCATTTAACAAAATTCAGGTGATGCAATAAACTGACTGCCAATAAGTATTTGGACACCTATGCAAATGACGATATCTGCGGTCCTAAGGTACCTCACGGACTCCGCCGGTATATATCGTGTAGGAAACAGCATCGGCTTTAGTCGCATGCAAGATGCCTCGCAGTTCGGAGCTCTCTAATTTCGAGAAAGGTATAATTATCGGGTATCACAAATGTGGCCGATCCTTAAGGGACATATCTAGCGATCTGAAGAAGTACCCAAAATCGACAGTGGCCTATGTGATTAAGAAGTGGAAGGTGAGCGGTGATTGTCGGAATGTGCCCCGAGTCGGCAGACCAACGAAACTGGGAGATAGAGACCGACGAGTGCTGTCCAGAGAAATTCGGAAGAACCGCACCCAACCGATGGCTCTCATCCGCGAGGAGTTTCAACAGGCATCTGGGAGTATTGTTTCAATGAATACCATCCATAAGGAAGCACATTTGCTTGGTTTTCATGGTCGTGCTGCTGCCCATAAGCCTTTGATCGCAAGCCCAACCGCGCTGCTCGGTTAATGTGGTGCAAAGCACATCGAAATTGGACCGTAGATCAGTGGAAACGGGTTCTTTGGAGTGACGAATCAAGGTTCACCCTTTACCGTTCGGATGGCAAGGTGTGGGTCTGGCGTCTACCTGGAGAACGTCTCCTGCCAGAATGCATTGTGACAACAGTCAAGTTCGGCGGAGGTGGAATTATGGTCTGGGGGTGTTTCTCCTAGCATGGGCTGGGACCCTTGGTCCCCATTCACGGTAAGCTCAACTCCGATACCTACTGCACTATTTTGGATGACAATTTGCTTCCTACGTTGTGGCAGTTTTACGGATTGGACCCCTGTTACTTTCAGGACGACAATGCCAGCTGTCACGTTTCGACGTTAACCAAGGCTTGGCATGGTGCCAATGGAGTTCATCGAATGGACTGGCCTGCCCAGAGTCCAGACCTGAACCCTATTGAGAACCTCTGGGACGAGTTGCATCGCCGAATTCAGGGGTGCACTACCCGTGCTAAATCGGTGAAGGAACTTTTATGTCTTCTCCAAGCTGAGTGGAAGAAAATACCACTAGCTGTCATACAAAGACTTGTGGAAAGTATGCTCCGGAGGGTCCACGCTGTAATTAACTCTCGTGGAGGCATTGATTTTGAATAAAGTTAATTTTTCTTTTCTATCACAGGTGTCCAAATACTTATTGGTAGTCAGTGTATATTCTCAGTTTTGTAATATTTTAGTATATTTTTGAGACATAGCACACCACTGATTTCAAATGATCTCCACTTTAGGAATATCTTTCAGCACAGAGTTTTGTTGAAGCTCTGCTGTGGTCTTGGTTGTGCAATGGCGCCTTCCATCACGAACGCCTCGTACAGAGAACATCCCACTTAAAAATACGACCTCAGGCTGAAAGGTGTTCCTTATTACGAACCGCAAGAGAATATTGTTGTCAGATATTATGTTTATACTCCTTTAAATAATAAGTCTGAATAAGCAGGAAGAAATGAACAATTTACTAGGAAAGTTAGTATAATCCAATAGTATACACAGCAAAATAACGGCTGGAAATAATTCAAGGAGAACGCGGAAATTAAAAAATTCCTCTTTAACACAGGAAATAAGTCGTAAAATTCCTGAAATCACTTTTAGCGTAAACCTTAGTCGCAATTCAATTAATTACTAAATCTCGCAGCTAAGTCGTAAGTGATTCATTACTGAGTACTCTAGTTCTTATACACGTATTTATACTGTGCAACATGGGATCTGGAAGCTTCTGAAAGAATCGGCTTCGAAAATGTATTTTCACTAAACTTCCAAAACGTTGCCAAACTAGCGAGCACTCGGGCATTGTCAATAACTAAACTTAAAAAAAAAAAAAAAAAAAAAAAAAACCAATGGCTTCTAGGAAAGAAATTGCTTATATCTTCCCTTCTAATTGAGCTATGTTTTGCAGTTCCAAAGCCATTGTATTCGGAATTAAAAGACCTACGATTCTACGCATCAAATAAAAATTAAATAATATACATGTGCCCACAAATTAGATTAAACGCAAAATAAACCACAATATTAGCATTCTAAAAAAACAAATACTGAATAGCATGATATACAAAATACTACAACAATACAGAAAAATAAAAATCCAATCTAAAAAGATTAAAATACTGTTGCGTGCATACGGGTTCGTAATGGATTGAATGCACAAGTCGTTAAAACGTTAATGAAATCTATTCTTTTCACAATAAACAAAACAAAATGCTGAAATATTTCTTTAGAGATATTCGTACACTATCACAATATCTCAAACGTAAAACAGAACTCAATTCAAAACAGAGAAACTAATTCTATCTCACAGCGAATTCGCTACAATCAATAACAGCATTAAGTAAACAACAGTTCGCTTAAAATCGCTACAACTGAGCTGAGGTGTTTTAATTCGGCTTTTATAAGCTTTTTAATTACTCACTAGAACATTCTGGTAAAATCTATTTTCTCGTATTTTGTGGATGGCAACAGCAGTTATAAGATATTTACTTATTAAACATTAAATGCACGCGCTTTTTTATTTTTACTTTTCCGACGTATTTTTCCCTTAAAAAATCATCTGCGTTGCACAGGAAAATTAAGTAATTTTAATTACAATTCTAAATAAATAGCTATATATATGCATTCCGTAACAATATTTACAATATCATTGCACATCACTGCGGAATTAAATTGATTGAATGCGGAATTAATTTTTCTTTCTGTCTGGATGACGAGCAGATGAGGAAGATGTGTCTATACGTAACAAAATAAAAAAATTGAAGAACAGGAAGTAAACATATTTCTTAATACAGAGGAAATCAAAAGTATCATCTTGTTACAAACGACAAGAGAGAACCTAATTAATTGATTTCATATTTACCTCTAATACATCAAATTAAACTTTGGCAATTCAAAACGTTTCTTGTGGTATGTTACAGATACTGTACTTAACATCTTTTCATCCCGAGACCCACATGCATTCTATAGTCAGTTTTGATACTTTTTTTGTTGTCATACGTTACATATGCTCTATGTGAGATTCTTTTATCCTGAGACTCAGATGCATTCTAAGGTCAGTCTGAATCTGCACATGTTGAAGTATATCTGGTATGATTGACCTGATGACATGCATAATTTGAACTTTGAGTTCAGTGTGGCCAGATGGCAATGGAAGCACAAAAAGAATATCCCCTTTTCCCAAAAATAACCCAAGCATTGATATTTGGGGGATTAGGCGACCAAATAAAAAATTTATTGTCCTTTGGGCTATAGACTGGACGTATTCCTTTGGGCTATAGACTGGACGTGTTCCTTTGGGCTATAGACTGGACGTAACCTAGATAATTAAAGTTTAGTTTGATCTATAAAAAGTACTTACGTGTCATTTGTATTTATTGGAGGAACCATTTGTAACAAGAGGATTTTTATTATGCGTGTCAATAATACCACACAAGACATGCAATTTCTTAAACAGAAATAAGATAAACCCCGGAATTTGAACATGAGTTACTTTTGACGATTACCGAGAAGTTTCTTCTGGAGGGGAAAATTTAAAGGCTTCATTATTATGTGTAACAATCTAGATTATCTAGTCAGGACCACCCTGAAGAAAAGAGAAACCCACCTAACCAGTTTAGACAATTGCTCAAAAAACAAAGCCAGGTTCGCAAGAAGCGCAAAGAAAACTAGTTTTCCACTTTCAGTGGTAGAAATTATAAAAAAGCAATAAAAAATATTAAAAAAAATTTACATTAATAATAAATTAGCAATTTTTTAACATCTCCAACATTGACGATGTTTCTAAAATTCACTGAAAATTTGTTTTGCATTCTTCATGATTCTGGAGTTGAACGAATAACAAAATAAATTATTTCCTTGGCAATGTATGGGGAAATGCAACTCTCATAACAAAAAAATTGCGTAATCTACGTAAACTGGTACGGATTATATTCCAGAACGGAAATATTCCTTATGTGAGTGATTCGGTTATATAGCACACTGTTTCCTATAGATTAATAGGGGATTAATTTTAATTCGTTCTTGGTCTCGGTCTATAATGACAAAACATTGAAATTAATTTCCAGGGAAACACCATCTGTGTTAGAAATGCAAGGTACTTATTAATCGTAAAAAAAAAAATGATTTTGCAAGAACTATTGGAATTTTAACAAATATAAAAAATGACCTGTCCTTTTTGAAATGCAACATCCATAAAAAGTAACAACAAATATAAATTTCACGAAGCGTCATCATTTTTATTATTTTGGTCACTAACTGGAGTAAGTTATGGAAAAAAGATCCAAAAATTATTTTTAACTCTGCATAAGTTCAAAAGATGGCAGCACTATGCATCTTTACGTCTGATTTTCAAATTATTTTGCTGTGTCCTTTCGTTACAGCAGTCGTGACAGAATCAGCTGATTTATGTTAAAATGGATGGAAAATCATCGATTTAAATTTATGTTTTTACAATGCCAATTTAGTTCCAATATTCAAAAACTTTTTTTTTCATTTCTACGTTTGCTTTAAATATGACGTCTAAAGCCATCTTTCAACTCACCTTTGTAAAATGATCTATACCACTAGTGCTCTGAATGAACCTATTTTAGGCGAAACGGGCCTCCTCATTATCCTTGTTCTGATTGATGACAGCGGTTGGACGTGCTTTTGTTCGTCTGATGCAGATGCAGCTCTAGGAATGTCGGAAAGCATCTGCTGAGGTTCACCCTCCGCAGCTATCGAAAAATTGGACGAGTTGAATAGGACGGATCGGAACGGAAGAATAGAGCGGGTTTATTTTTAACCGCTTCATTATCTATGAAAGAAAGAAAAACCCGTGCGTATGAATCGGATTTATAATACAATTATGAACAACATGAGTCGATGTAGAAAAACAATTAAAAAACGTCTCTGCCAAAAATGATGAGGTTATGGATTTCGCAGTTGGACAAAAGAATGAGCGATTTGTGTAATATTTTTGGTTGAATTTGGCAGAAAGTATTTAGTAATTTTAATTAAAGTTTTGAGCATGAAAATAAAGCGAGGTGATTATTTGATTCCTAGAAGGTGAAAAAAGAATTTTGGTAGTAATTGCATTTCTGACGTGAATTAGTTAAAATCTCTCACTTACGTAGTTTTGATGAAAACGGTTCTTATTACAGCACAACTTCCTTTTAGCAATTACAATTTCTTACGTAAAAGTTTTATTAATACTAGGAATACGTTATTGTATAATGTTTAATAATTACTAAAGCCGACGAAATGCTGTGCAAAGCATTGCTGTTATCTAACTAAGCATATTTTACTTCTGTGATTGCAAATGGCAGAAGCGACAAGGTTAGTAATGGCTGTGTTAGGCTGTGTTATGGTAAATTGTTTTTCGAACCTGCATATAGACTGGGTTGTAACATCAACAGATGTTGTAGCTTTAAAGTATAATTTTGTTGTAACTGATTTGAAACTTAGATACTAAGATAAGTCGTTTCACTTGCATTTTTGGAACGAAAAGAAATCGGTTTTAGTGTTGTTTTGATTTTATAAAACCATTAGGCCTAATAAATATTGATTTGATTAACCCTTTGCGGCACGGTGTTCCCGGTCTGGGCACATCTAAAAATTTCCCTCTGAGCGCACAGATAAATTGAATGAAAAAGGATTTATAGGTTACTATAGGTTACTCTGAACCTTCTTTATTTATACGAGATGGCAGAACAATACAAACCAGTAGATATATTTTAGACATGTTTAGTTTCTAAAGACACTCATTTTTTAAAGAAATCTTCCAGATTTTTTTAGGATGTAAAAGGAAATGTTTGAAAAGAAATTTATATGTTATTTTCTGGGCTGTATGCTAATCTCCTTATTCGATATTAGTTTTAAATTTTTATCTTGAAATCTTACCTAAAATCGAAAGGCGAACATCAGGTGTGCCCAGAGTGGGATCATTGAGAGACTACGACAAGACCAACAACTGTATCTTTGTTTCTCTGCAGCTCATTCACAATGGAAAGGTGGGTCAACATCTGTGTTTCATTCCCTGTTTTCCTCTTTCTCCTTTTATCTTTATCAATAAAGAAATTGCAGGGGTGGTTTTCTGAAAATCAGGATTAATTTTATCAGTCAGCTGTCGGAGACGGCTGACCATTTCCGAATCACTGAAAGTGCTACTCGAATTGCCTTCGGATAGTGAATCTGATAGGATACTGGTACATGTGTTGTGCCTCTAGAGAAGAAGAACACAACAAAACTAAGTTAACAATTTTGCCTCAACCTAACAACCTAACTAGTAACTGCGTTGTGAATTTTAGTGTAACAACCCATGAACCTTGATGCTTCTGAATCTAAGATAGATTATGTAGTTTAGAAAATGTAACTTAAACATAACAAAAACACAATAACCAGTATTAACGTTTAAGAAAAACCATAGTGTTTATTTTTCAAATAGATCAAAATTATGAGAAACCAATGTCAATTAAATAATAAAAAAACAATCTAAGCAAATTCTAACATTAACAGAGAGACATTTTGTTTTAACAATTTAGTAATTTCATAAAAAAGAATAAACACCCTCAGAATTTAAATAACTATCTATTACTCTATTAATCCAACATAACTATTTCATCTCTTAACAATTTAAGCCTTTTAAAACAAAGCTAAATATACATATTTTTTATTTTGAAGAATTATGTTCTTTTCATCTTATTATTGCACAGAAAATACAAAATTTTTATTATTCAGAACAAAGTTAAAAGTTATCTTATTGCATACAAAATAAAAGGAATACTACTATTTCTAACAACTTAAAATTACTTTCTTTTTTTTTCCTTTCACAGAGAATAAAAGAATCAGGATAAAACCCTTAAATTTAGATATCTTATTTTAGCTCATCGAATAAGGTTTTCTAACATTTTGAATTCAATTAACCGAGTACCACAGAACTACCCGCTTAAGAAGATTTAGAATATTAACATAGGAGCAAAAATTCTATTTCAATTTTACAGTTTACTTTAACTCAGCATGTACAGCATGCTCACCAAATAAAACAAACTTTCAAGTTTTCTGAACAACTCAAATCTTTAAAAAAATCATTCTAAAATTGAGCCAATATAATTTACAATTTAAAATAGGGAGAACCCTTTTAAAAATTAATTGTAACAAATTTGTGTAAAGCTACGATTAAGATAATTCGATATTTTTTATTAAGATGAACCCATTTACAAAGGAAACGACAAAAGGAACTTAGATGAAAAAGATGACACAGCAATCTGTCCTCCAGCAAGCGTCGTCAGCTCCCGGCAGACGGAAACGGATCACCATTGAAAAGCTTTACCAGGACGTGGGTCTAAGTAAAGGACTCTAGCCGGAGAGAACTCACGCAAACGGGAGACGTGGACACATCAGCCATCCCTCAGTTTTCCAGGAATTCAGCTAGCGAACGTAGATGAAGAAATGATCAAAATGTAGAATACTTAGCTGTCATCTTTAAGACTTGACCTTCCGGAATACAGCGGCCATAACGGAGATGAAGGAATGAGCAAAATGCAGGATTTTTCCAAATTTTAGAGACTTCATTTTATTGTTTAAGTTTTCATTCTAAGGTGAGATCAACTGGACATTCGTAACGGAGAAAAATAGTCGAGGCCAGCCAATAACATCATCTTAGCTGGTAATCATTACAACATACTGGGGGAGAAAAAAGCCCCGCTTCAATTTCGATGAAGACCCCTGGCCTTAGTGAGTTTCGGTATGGTGTGTGAAAAAGAGGACGAACAACACCTGCAACAGCTTTTTGTTAAGAAAGGACGACCATAAAACGCCAAGACCCGCTAAACCAGGCAAAAAATCCAGTACTACAAACCCTGCATACATCCCTGTAAAATGTTTCGTTTTTCCGAGGTGTTGAACTAAACACAAATTCAAATATCGCCAAGCTCGCCAAAATAAATGCCAAGAATTTGAAACAGGTGCAAGGCCAAGTGGAAAACCTAAAAGTCACCCAACGGAAATCCCGATTATATTCCCCCTAACATGTAAGCAAAGCCTTAGAATTCAGTTAAAAAGTGCAAATTTTTCAATCCCTTCCCTCAATAACCTTATCACAAAGCAAAGTGTAAAATTCAGTTATATAGTTGACTGTATCTTAAAATCTGTTAAAGCAAGAATTGTGAAAGTGATCTTAAATTAAAAAGCTAATTTTTCTGCATTCAGTGATATAAATTAAGAATGGGTCAACTTAAGTTAAGTAATATAAAATCAAGTTTATGCGTAGAAAAGCACCCCATTCCATTCTGTGTTTCAACGCGTTTACAAGTAACGAGTGGAAAATACGTATCAATCTTAATTACCAAAAACCCTAATTAAAATTAAACAAAAGCAAATTTAAGTAAAGCATTTTAAATAAAATACACGTCGCGTAGCATAAAATAATAATAAAAATAAAATAATAATTAAAATAATAATAAAAATTAATTCTTAAGTCATAACTTAAATAATGAAGTGAATTTGCTACACAACAGAGTCAAAATGCACTTGGAAGCTTAAAAATGACTAGTTTCACACTTTCAGGATTTTGTTTTTCTATCAGAGCCTTGGTTCTTCAACTGCTGAATACTGCTTCAACTGCTGATGATGCTTCTATTTAAATAAATGAATAAAAGGCATATAGGAGAATAAAATTTCTCATTCTAACATTGCAGAAATATTTTTATTTCCTTTACAATCTCTGTATTTCTCGAAACGTCACAGCTCCTATGCCGAAAGAAATTTCTATTGATTCATGAAAACTAAAAAATAAGTAAGTAAATAAATAAATATTTTTACTTTCTTTTTCAAAAATGGTCAGATACCTGCTGCTCAAGCATTTATCGAAAATGGTCGAACTAATTAGCCACTTAGCCATCACATGACCGAAAAATGTTTTCAGGGTACACTATTAAGAAAACCGATTTTACGCTCACCAACAATTGAACCTTTCATGGGGATTAGAGATAGCAACTTTAAAATGAAGTTAGCTGCTTGTCTACTCTAATCATTAGTCACGAAAGCAGAAATAAAGACTGGAATTTCTTAATGATAGAACCTTTATCTCCATATAAAATAAAAAATATTTATTACTTTAATTAATTTAATTTGCCTTTAAAAGATTAATTAATGAATTTTAGAAAATTCGTTATTTCAATAAAACTATATTTTGGCATTTTAGCGATTTCCCGTTTTAAAGAGATTGCGTGCCAATTTTTTCTTTCAGGTTTTAACATCAGTTGAAAATTTCCTTTCATCACATGAAATTTTTACTCTTAGGATTATTACTTTATTTTTTTCTCAAAATGAAAGACAGAAAACAAGGTTCTGATACTGATTGTATAACCTTGTTAAACATGGCCCTAAGAAAAAGGCTTATCATAGATTTACTTAAATTTGTCTGACCTCAACATTGTTATGTAATGCATACTTATCTTAATTGTAACACTTATCTTAATTATAATGCTTATCTTAATTCAGTTATCAGTAATGGAAGATATTAATGTGATTTTATTAGTTTGATTTTAATTTGCTCTATTGAAAAGTAATTGTTGTTAATTTTTTTAAAGGCAGTTTTGGTTAACTCTGAATTTAAGTTGCTTGTGTTAATTTTTAATTTAAAGTATTGTTTGGTTAACCAAGTTAAGATTTGTGTCTAAGAACAAAATTTAATGGTTAACTGTTATTAATTAATAAGGTAAACAAGTAAACTATTTAAAAGCTCTAAAAGCATATCTTATTTTATTTTTTACTTTTTAAGTTGACTGATTTAAATAAAAATCCATTTAATTCATGATGTAGCTAATTAATATCTAATATTAAATACTTTTATGGAATTACATTACATATTTTTCAATTTTATTTACGGTATCTATGTAGCTTTCTAGTGTTAGTCTAAACGCATATTCATCTAATATCCTATAAAACATTTCGCTGCCATCTCTATCGGTAAACCCTACTGATAAACTGTATTAAACTTTGAATGAGGTCTTTTCGGCGATCGTTAAAATGTCTTTTTTCTTTATCTTTGCATACATTTTGCTTGAAAATAATCTGACCTAGGTTGCAGGAAACCTTATAGAAAAATCATTGTGCTGTGTTAAATCTTGAGCTAGACACAGGGAAATGAGAGATACCATCGAAAGTTTTGGAAGAATGATGGTGTTCCATTTCCGGTCAATTTTCACCAGGAATGTGTCATCAGTATCACTAATCAACGTCACTGTGTGGTGTATTCTTAATTTTCGTGAAGAAATACAGCGTTCTATAGCTAACATTTATCCATGATTACTCCCAAAATAAACTTGCCTCTTTGTATTTATAAGGTATATCTCCCACATTCTTAGCATGCCTTCGTGGTGTAGTGGTCTGCATGCTCGTCGCGTAACCGAGAGTTCCGTGGTTCGATTCCCGGCGAAGGCGTTGCTCATTTTTCATGTCTGATGCTTCCAAACATACCTAATGTCTCTACAGTGGCGCCCGAACTAAAAGGGTTGTGGATGATGACTCTCCACACCCAGGATTTGGCGACTAGGTCCCCTAAAACCCTAATTAGTCGCCCTTTAAAAAAAGGAGTATATAAGGTATATCTCCCACATTCTTAGCGTGCCTTCGTGGTGTAATGGTCAGCACACTGAGCCGGTATTTCAGAGGTCCGTGGTTCGATCCCCGGCGAAGGCAATGCATATTTTTCATCTCTCCTGCTTGTAATTAACCTAATGTCTCTACAGTGGCGCCCGAACTAAAGGGTTGTGGATGATGACTCTCCACACCCAGGATTTGGCGACTAGGTCCCCTAAAACCCTAGTCGCCCTTTAAAAAAGGAGTATATAAGGTATATCTCCCACATTCTTAGCATGCCTTCGTGGTGTAGTGGTCTGCATGCTCGTCGCGTAACCGAGAGGTCCGTGGTTCGATTCCCGGCGAAGGCGTTGCTCATTTTTCATGTCTGATGCTTCCAAAAATACCTAATGTTTCTACATATTTACCTTAGTTTAAAAATATTCTACAAAAATGGAAAACAAATTGCGCTGTTGCTCATATACTTTGTATCAAATTCAATTGAGAAAATTCAAGAATTTCAGTGTTTGCGTGATTTCCTAAACTTGATTGTCCTCTTCAATAAGTACAATTGCTTTTTAGACATTTATACTTAAATTTGTTTCTCATTAAACGTGCAGAAAGTCATTAGAATATCTCGGAAGCAAAAGAATGAAAAATGAGCAATGCCTTCTCTGGCAATCAAACCACGGACCTCTCGGTTACACGTCGAGTGTGCTAACCGCTACTTCATGAAGGCATGTGTAGAAGACAGGAGAAATGCCTTATGTCCTCCCCTTTTTAAAGGGCGATTGGAGATTAGGGGTTCTTCTATCGCCGAATCGTGGTGGTGGAGAATCATCATCCACCATCTTTTAGTTCGGGTGCCACTTGTAGAGACATTAGGATTTTTTTTTTGAATCATGAGATGCAAAAACTGAGCAATGCCCTCGCCGGGACTCGAACCACGGACCTCTTGAATACGCGCCAAGCGTGCTGACCACTACATAACGAAGGCATGCGAAGAAGGCGGGAGAAATACCTTATAAGCGTAACTTTCAAATTATGTTTCATACAAAATATTCTATATCGTGGACTTTTATTTTAGATTTTTATAATTATTGTTGCATTAAGGATTCGATATAATCAATCATCCTTTAAAAATTTGGAGTTGACGTGAGAATATTTAGGATTTGTTCAACCTGTATTGTTTATTTTCGTTATGGCTTCACTACTATTTATTGAAATGCTTAATTAGCGTTTGGCCTAATGCAATCAATACTACGAATTAAAGTTGCAACTAATATTAGAAGTTGTTTATTAACTGTTTATACAGATCTACAATGAAAATTATACTGCGGTCTTGGCTGAAATGGGTACTCAAACAGCAATTATTTTAAGCTGTTAACTTGCATGTCGATTCAATTTGCTGCATGGAATAATGCGTAAATATTTGGGCAAACTCTGCATGTTTTCAGCTGTATTTTGTAACATTCTGTAACTAACCAGAGCACAAAATGTCATAGGAAATACGTTTCCTTTAGCATTATATGAACGCGACTGCTAAATAAGATATCCTTCTATGACAAATTGATTTTCAGAATTCGTAACATTCTATCTGCACATTTTAAAGTTTAATTGTTCTTCATATTTATAATTTAGTCTTTCACATTGTGCTTTAAATTATCATACAGAACCCCAGGAACCGAAAGATGGGATTTCATGAAGTCTTTGCAAAGCATGCAATAGAATGAATTGAAATAGATTGCAAGTGGTTTGAATCAATTCAGTGACTTAAAAGTTTTATGTGCATGTATTTTTGTGACACGCTCAACCGCATATAATATACATGAACGTATTTAAGACTCTTATAAGATCAAAGTGTGATCAGCTTGAAGAATTTAGAGGTTTTTGTCCCTTTGTTCAAACTAATAACAACTTGTACATGTTGTAGAATTTTTAGTTTTCAAATGGAACAAATGAAAATGAAAACATAATGAGTTATAGGTATCCTTACTTATACTCGTAGATAAAATATCTATACGTAAATAAGTGCCGCAACATTCCACTTTCCAAATCATGTAAGAGAAGAGCTGAATCCGAAGACAAAGGATTGTACAAAATGGACATATCTTATGGCTTACTAAAAATACCGATCTGATCACAATATACTTTTTTATTAGTGTTTTGTAAAAAAATAAGGTTTTTATGATGGTATAAGGAGTGATAATTTTGATTGCAACAGGAGCAGCAAACAAATTCGAACACTGCAGAAGACGTTTTCAGTGAAGTATAAATCAAAATTAAATGCCAATCCTGTGTTGCGCTGATTATGTAGTATATGTTGCAATGAAACCCTTCTCTCGTATTACATCAATAAACCTCTTTTTAATGTCTTTCATAGTTTCCTATAACTTTCTGGCTAAAATACATTACCGTTGTTTCCAACTAATATGCTGGTAAGTAAACAGTTTATTTCAGGATTTTAATTATATGAAGCCGTAGCATCATTTTCAGGGCTTACAAGTATACGAGCTAAATATTACGTATAGAAGAATTTTAATTTTAATTAAATGTGTTAGCTACGAAATACATTTTTCTTCTATTTTAAATTTTTCACGTTTTGCTCTCTGTTGTAGAAAGAAACTTGTATCGTTCTGCTTTATTTCAATAGTTGTAAAAGTCAGTAATTTACCAAATTATCCTTCTTCGGGAATTTTCATTACGTAAAATAATACAAATTTAAGATAATTTAATTTCAATGTAAATTGATCTCAGTTAACTCAAATATCACTTAACTGGAAATTTGATTTCCATTTCCAACCTTTGGTTAAAAAAATTAAGAAAGGAATATTGGTATACAAGGTTTCCGAGAATAAAGCATATGCATGAATTTGTACCTAACCGTGAAATTAAACACGACACTTTCGTAAACCTGAGAAAATACGTGATATCGGCAAGATGTTATGAGACATCGAAACTTCTTCTACAAGATCTTAAATCTGAGTAAATGTTCGAATTTCGCTTCCGTAAGAGCGTACGAAGATGATGGCTAAAATATTAGATCAAGAGAATATTAATCATGCTATAACATCTTCTTAATCTGTTTTCCCCTTTCAGTGAAATTAACGTATTATAGGGGTTTATTTCAATTTCCTAACAGTCGTTTTTATTTTTAAACATGTTTTCCTTTAATTCCTAATTTCCCACCTACGATTCCATACCAGAATGAGTTTTATGTAAATGAGGTAGAACCAGTGTTTAAGTGGAAGTCTCGGTTAATTCCGCAGAACAGCTTAGAAGCTCTTAGTAGACCGTGTTCTACCTTCTGGCCACGACGTTGCTTTAAGCCTAATCTTAGTACGTTCGACCGTATCGTTATTTGCTTGTTAGTATTCACCGGTGATATTCAATAAATGCCAATTCTGTTAGTTATTGCTGTGTATCTTCAGCTGGTTTTAGTTTAGTTAGAACCATCGCCCTCCAATGGATTCCGAGTCATTGTGGCATTTTTGGTAATGAGCAGGCTGATGAACTTGCTAAAGCTGGTTGGTAATCTTATGACTCATTCTCCACTGCCTTTGCATAGCATTAAAAGAATTCTAAACAATAAAATGAGGAATAATAGAATGTCCTTATACAGAGATGTAGCTGTGGGTGAGACGTGGAACATCCCGCTTTACAAAAAGAATAAAATTCCCAATTCTTCGTCTCGATCTGTTGGAGTAGCTTGTTTTCGAAAGCTAACTGGACATGATTATTCACAGAGGCATTTATGTCGTATTGGAACCAAGAATTCAGCTTGTCGCCCTTTATGTCATCAGTGTGACATGGATGGCGACCATCTCAAGAAATTCCCCATTGTTTTAAAGTTTTTTAATGACAACTCTTTTGACGGTAGTTTTATTTCTCATTTTCATTCTTCTTCATTCTACTGGGCTGCTCGTTGCTTAATGGCAGCAGTGCCGCTGACGGGCATAGGATAAAGAAAGTTAAGTTAGGATTAGATAAGTCTCTTATTTTCCATCTTAATTTAAAGCCCATGTGGTGCCTTCCTGTAAGCCCAAGAGGGGCCACCTGTGAATCTTTATTGAGTTGAATAAAAGGGTAATTTGACCATTCTTTGAACCTGCCTTTGTCTTTTACATGTGAACTCAGCGATAATTCTCTACACAGTTCATAAGTATTCTAGCTGCTAAGGATACAAGGTATTTCTCGCGCATTCTCCGCATGCCTTCATGGTGTAATGGTCTGCATGCTCGACGCGTAACCGAGAGGTCCCTGGTTGGATTCTCGGCGAAGGCGTTGCTCATTTTTCATGTCTCCTGCTTCATAAATGCCTAATGTCTCTACAACTGGCGCCCGAACTAAAAAAGGCGGTGGATGATGATTCTCTACCACCGGGATTTGGCGATTATGTCCCCTGAATCTCAGTCGCCCTTTAAAAGGGGGAGTATATAAGCTATTTCTCCCGTCTTCTTCGCCTGCCTTCGTGGTGTAGCGGTCTGCATGCTTGACGCGTAACCGAGATGTCCGTGGTTCGATTCCCGGTGAAGGCGTTGCTCTTTTTCCCTTTCTTTTGCTTCTAAATAACCTAATGACGCTACAAGGACAACAAATTTATCTAGAACATTATAATATCTAACATAATGAATTGAAAGTAGGCAACGCACGAAGCTGAAAGAAACATTTAAGCCCCAGTTTATTTTAATGCTGTGTAGAAAGGTGAATAAGAGGAGTAATAAAACGCTTTTCTTCAGTTTTTGATAATTGAGTATAAAGAGAAGGCCTAGTGGATTTTCAAAATCTTTTCTAAAAAATTGATTTTTTTTTAAATGTTGAGTCAAAAACTCATATATTTTTTCCTATCGATAATACAATTAGCACATGTTTGTTTTTCGAAGTATCTACATTTAAAAATTTCATACCAGACCTAAATAATTAGATTTAGATTTAAAAGGGAATTAAAGTAATTCAAAATCTAGCAAATAGCTATTAATTCAGTTTTAGACACAAAGCATAAAAGAGTTTATTGTTCCAATCTGAATGGAGTCATTTCGAATGATGATACGTATGACACTACCAGAACTACCCTTTTCATTCCGGCAGCTAAATATTTTTGTATCATTTTAATTTAAGCTGAATTGCAAACATAATTAAATTTTCAACGGAATATTTCCTACTGAAAACGGAAACATTTGAATAAATTATTACTAAAATAGGCAAAGAGAATTTAATTTTCCTCTGCATAAATTTCAACTATTTCAAAGATTTTATTTGAAGGAATTATTTATTCCTTAAATGGAAAGAATTCCTCTCTGAAGGACAAACTTGCTTAACTTTAAAAGGTAAATATTCTTAAATACGCTAAATTACTTTCAGCTAGTTTCGTTAATTGCCGAAGTTTCACAATGTATTTCGCTAAGGATTAAGAAGGACTTATCCTGATCGTTTAGAGAAGCTTTCGAAAGACGAAATTTGAATGCATAATACGTGAATTAAATTAGATTTCATAAAATCGGTAAGAAAATTCAAGACTGATGCAGTGGAGTATTGTGATTTAAAAGAAAATGAGATTGAATAGCAGGAAACACTAAAAGCCTTTGAAAACTTGCATTCGATTCCTTCAAGTGTTTTATAAAATTTATAACGATGAAAAACATAATAAAAACAATAATAATAAGGCCAAATTAATATAAATACAAAAATTTAAAATTCTTTTTTCATTAACTCAAAATTCCCTTGGCCTGTTCGGAGCAGTTTTAATATTTAAAAAAAATCTATCGGTTCGATACAAAAATGTATGAGATCTGGGTTGCTTTAAGTGTCATGCTAGTTTCTTAAAGTACAGTGAAACACGAACGTGATTCGTTGTTGACCATAGTTTGTCAACGCAAATATTGGTAAACTGAAAAAATCTTTCCTTGTAGAATTCAATGTCAAATGAATTAATTCATTCACGGATCTCAAAAGATTGCTTAGAAAAGAGTACTTTGTGAATAAATTCGTAACTGGAAAAACCAAAGGAATTCATTAAGTGTAATACATGCGTAATATTTTAACCCAAAATTAAACATATATAAGTCGGGAAACTAATTGAATTTCATTTTATCTCTACGAGGTGACAGCAAAAAACGAAAACGATGGTGAAGCCAAAAGGTGCAAAATGTTATTATTTGAAAAGGAGGTCCTGTTCCAACCCTCCAACCGGCAAGGCCGTATATATACGACCTAGAATATTTTTTGTGATATCTGTATAAACGTATAAATACGTGCACATTAAAATGTGTCAAAGAAGTTAAAAAAATATATTAAAAGTACAAAAATCCAGGTATAAAATGCAGGAAAGTTTTTACCCTTCCGTCATTGTCTTTTCAAAACATTTTCTACAGTGCATTAACTACAATTTGGAATATTAACTACAACTAGTTTGTATCAACCAATACATTTTTCGCTTGAAAAATGTGTTCGTGATCCAGTGTTCGACTGTAATTTTAAAAATAAACTTACTCAATTTTACTTAAACGCAGAGCAATGCTGGCTACTTATTAGCCTGATTACAATCAACGTGTGCACTATAACATATAAAAATTCAGCAAAAACTTCATTTGTCCAATCCTAGTGATTAAAAATAAAGTTAGAATGTGAAAATAAAGAAAGTGATCAATTTCTTCCGGAGAATATTTTAACAGTTAAGCTACTTGATTTGAAATTTTATAGTTCACACAAAAAGACACCTGAATTTTTCTCTCAAACAGTTTCTTTTCAAGCATTTGCTAAAATCAAAAGGCAAACGGGAATCGCTGCGGCCTCCAGCAAATACTGACTCTCTCTAATAGTTCTAGTGATAAAGATAGGATGAGTTTCATTTAGCCTTATCTGTTTTTAACTCATTTTCCTGAGCTCTTCGCAAATTTTTCTGATCTGAACGAATGCATGAAATGACAATAAAACATAGCTAGAACACTGTTTAATTTTATTTTTAAATTATTTATAAAACTCATGATTTGTTACAAAGTTACGTTTTCGTAGAATATTGTTATTCATCCATCCTGGTATATTACAAACATATAATTACTTGCAAACATTTACAAGTAAGTAAATATTTTTGATACAACAGGACCATTGAATAGCAGAAGCATTCAAGAGTATGCTAAGCGAAAAGTGTCTCAGTTTAGGGATGCCATATACACTGCTGGCCACCCAAATTGCAACAACAAGAAAGAAAAGAGATATCACAACAAAATTTACTTAGTAGATAACATGTTGACCAAGTAACAAATGATTAAATTTATAGACTTCTGTGAAGTGTGGTTCCTTCCAAAATCAGTAGCCAGAGTAGCCGCCATTGTTGGAGGTCACCGCTGCTAGACGCCTCGGGATTGATTCAAAGAGACTTTGGATGAGTTCTTTGGGTACAACAGACCAAGCAGCTTCCAAGCGTTGCCAAAGTTGATCAGGTGTGGCAGCTTGGGATGTAATCTGGGTCAATCGTTCAGCAACAATGGACAACAGGTTTTCTATCGGCGAAAGATCCGGAGAGCGAGTCGGCCAGGGAAGCAATTCAATCTGGAGATTGACGTAGAAACCTTTGACAATGCGTGCCACGTGTGGTAGCGCATTATCCTGTTGAAATATGGCTGTGGGAAGCTTTGAAGGTAAGGAAGGACAACTGGCTCCAACACCTCGGAGATGTAGCGCTGGCTGTTTAAAGTACCGGCAATGAGTACTAGAGGAGTGCGAGAGTGAAATCCAATAGCGCCCCATACTATATTACCCGGTGCAGGACCTGTGTGGCGGTGCATAACGCAGCTGTTCAGCATCCTCTCTTCACGGAGTCTCCAGGCTCGAATCCGACCATCGTGGTGTTGCAGTGACTCGTCCGTATGTAAGGTTTTAGTTAAACTAACAAAGAGATATTTTAATTTAAATCTTCCTATCTCTTCTCAGTTTCAACTTCCCGTCAGAAGAAGCGCGCGTTTTCAGCTTATGCTAAATTGAAGTAGAGCCAAGTACTATTTAAACCAGAGGTAGAAACCTCTCAGTGTGAGAGAGCTTTTAGTCTCAGATCACGGTCATTCTGTTCGACGTTCGCCTGACCAGCTAGCAGGTAAATTATAAGCCATAGTGCTTGCTACGTGATTGTTTATTGAAGTAAATCCAAGTGCGCTAGTATTAGTAATTCTTGCTACGCACCATTTAGTTAGAGGCCAATTCCGCGAAGAGCTCTGTGAGCAAATAGCAATTAAATTTCTATTTAGCTTTAGTTTAAATTTATCTGATGTTCATTTAGACCTAAGCGTGGTCTTTTACTTTCTGTATCCCTCCCAAGTGGGGAAGTGATTTGTAAATAATATTGATTTAATAAAAGAGGATTTTAAATCCCTTTCAAGTGCAGTTAATCTTCAGCACAGTATCTACACCAGAACATAGCTGATTTCAGCTCCCTGTTCCAGATCAGGACTTAAGGACTTTAAGGAGTTATTTTAAGATGTTTGCCAAGCACATGCACAGAACACTCAGTCCTGACACTGGCGCCCGAAGAAAAATAAGAGGATGGCCTCAAAGACAAGAAGACGAACCTGAGATACCTGCTGTATCTGTCCAGAATCCTGAGATAGCACCTCCTGGCCTAGAAGGATTTGGCTACATCGTACAAACAATGCGAGCAGCCATGAAGCCAGCGACAAGTTTTGACGGCAAAACAGCCGTAATTAATTTCCTGGAAAAGCTAGACTTCCACTTCATGCTATATCCAGTTCACGAATTTCAGAAAGTCGCTCTTGCTACCAGCGCTTTGAAGGGCCAAGCGCTAAGTTGGTTCAAGTGCATTGGAAAGAATCTCTTGGGGGAACCAGGAAGCCTCACATATATATGTATGAAAATTTCAAAAATTCCTTGGTGAAAGCATTTCCTGTAGTACGAGATCGAACCAGACTGGAAGCGGAACTTTTTAGTCGATATCAAGAAAAAATAGAAGATTTGTCTAATTTTATTTTGAGAAAAATTCAAGTTTTCAAGCTTTTGTACGGAAGTCGCCCGGATCCTGAAGTTATTCAAATTATACTTCCTAGGCTACTGCCCCAAGTTCAAGATTTTATCGAGCTAAGAAACCCAACGACGTTAGACAGATTATTTGAGCTCGCAGTACAATTTGAAAGCCGAAGAACAGCCGACAACGAGCGACGTCGCCAAATTGAGCGAAGAAGTCAGTGGAGTTAGCCAAGACCCCAGCAGAAGCAAAATCAAAGTTACGGGAATAAGGCGAAGCAATGGCCGAAGAAAGATGTGTCTCCTAAATCGAGCGGCGAACGAAGGAAATTCAAAAGAAGAACAAGCAAAGATTCCGACGGCAACGAGAATAAGAAGAATTTAAACTAAGATGGATTTCTTCGAGGAAGGTGAAGATGTCCGAAGCAGTGCAAAGCCCTTCCACAATCAATTTAAACACCGTGGTCGTGAAGAATTTGAGTTTACTGAAGATTGAAGTTCTAATTAACAACATACCGGCGACGGCTCTCTTAGATACAGGAGCCCAAAGCAGCTATATCTCAGAAAGATTTTTCAAGAAGCACTTTCGCCGTTACAGAATTTTTAGTGCAAGAGAGATGGATGTCATAGCGGTCCAAGGAGAGAAGTGTAGCTGTTTAGGCAAAGTACCGTTGTTCGTGCATATCAACGACGAGCAGGTAAAAATTTTATTTTATTTTGTGCGAAACCTGCAAACATGTATTATTCTGGGTGTGAATTTTTTTAGTTTGGCAGAAGCAAAAATTGATTTCAAAGGGGGAGAGTTGACGTTAAATATGAAACCAATAGAAACCAAGAATGATAAGCACCCGCAGCTTGACTTGCAGCATCTACCGGCAGAAGAAAAAGAAAAACTCCACACCTGGTAAGTGACTTTTCGAATTCATTTAGCGATGTACCGGGTTTTACATAGGTCGTAAATAATGATATTGAAACGGGGGATGCTCAGCCAGTTAGACAAAAGCCCTACCGCTACGATAAAGTAAAAGAAGAAATAATTGAATATCATATTAAAGAGATGTTAATGAATAAAATCATCACGCCGATTTCTAGCAGTTATTCTAGCCCAGTGGTATTATGTAGGAGAAATAATGATTATCCGATTACGCACCCGAAGCGGTGGCGTTTTGCTATAGATTATCGCAAGGTTAAATTCCGTCACAAAATATCCCGTATATCCGTTGCCGATAATCCAAGAGATAATTCGAAATATTTCGTCTACAAAATACATGACTACGTTAGATCTTACGAGTGGCTATTTTCAGATTGGGGTAAAACCCGAAGACGTAAACAAAACCGCGTTCATAACTAAGTCTGGCACGTACGCATTTCTTAGAATGCCTTTTTGTTTATCCGGCGCGCCGGCAACGTTCCAAAGATGTATGGACATCGTCTTAAGACCGGTCCTTGGTAAAAGCACGTTCATATATTTAGACGATATTATAATTACAAGTAGTAATCTAGAACAACACTTACAAAATTTAAGAAAAGCGTTTTCATTGTTAAATGAAGCTGGTTTAAAGATAAATGCGTCCAAATGTAAATTTGCCGCAAAAGAGTTACGCTATTTAGGATTTAAAATTTCCCAAAACGGAATCGAAACGGATCAATCAAAAATAATAGCTATTAAAAATTATCCTGTTCCTGAAACAGCGAAGAAGTTATCATCGTTTCTTGGGATGTGTTCATACTATCGGTCCTTCATTAAAGACTTTTCAAAAATAGCTGAGCCGCTGCTAAAGATGAAAAGAAAGAAAGCTAGGTTTTCGTGGACAGCAGAAGCCAACTTGGCTTTTCAAAATTGAAAGACGTATTGACTCAAGCTCCCGTCTTAAAATTTCCAGAGGGGAATAAAGGATTAGAGATTTCAGCGGACGCTTCAGATTTCGCGATATGCGCAGTGCTTTCCCAAAATGGTCAACCCGTGGCCTTTTTCAGTCGAACATTAAATGAAACCCAGAGAAACTATTCGGCAACGGAAAGAGAAACTCTCGCAGTGTTATCAGCAGTACATAAATTTCGTGTGTTCTTTGGAAGTTCTCCAGTAACTGTATATACCGACCACGCGGCGGGCACTAAACTCTATTCTGGAAAAACTTTATCACCCAGATTAATAAGGTGGGCTCTTAAACTGCAGGAATATAATCTAATAATTACACATACGCCGGGAAAAGAAAATGTTGTGGCAGATGCTTTAAGCAGAATCCACTTAGATGAAAATGGAAATATAATTAAGATAGCCATGCTGACATCCAAAGTATTAGATTCTCGTGAAACAGTAATAGCCGAACTCAAAAAAGATCCGGAGTTCAAAAATATATATAATTATTTGGCCGACCTTGAGAAGTTCAGTCATCCGGACATTGTGCCGATAAGAGGGTCGCAAATTACGAAATAATGGACGGACTGTTATTTTATATGAAAACGACTAATGAGAACCATGAATATAGACCGGTTATCCCAGTTAGCATTAGATTGAATGTATTAGAGGAGTTGCTCGATTGTGCCATTTCGACCCATTTAGGTATAAGAAAAACTGTCCAAAGCGTTTGCTAGGCAGTTTTCTTTCCAGAACTGCAAAAGTTTACAAGGGCGTATGTCCAGTCGTGCCCAACATGTCAATTTCCGCCCGGCCGGGTTCCTAAATAGTATTAAATCAGAATTCCCAAATCAAATAATAGGCATCGATTTATTGCGACCTTATCCTAGAAGTAAAGTCAAAAAAAGCCGATATCTTTTAGTTATAGTGGACCATTTTAGCAAATGGTTAGAATTGATTCCGTTAAAACGCGCGTCTGCAAAAATTGTAGTAGATTCAATTCTAAATAAGTATATTTTAAAATACGGGGCTCCCCTAAAAGTTATTTCCGATAATGGTCCCCAGTTTGTTAGTAATATTTTTGAGGAAATGTGTGCAAAACTGGGCATACGTCATCTAAAGATGGTCCCGTATCGTCCGCAGTCAAATATAGCGGAACGGGTTAATAGAAATGTAGTGAAAATAATTCGAAGTTATGTGAAGAATTATCACTCTACCTGGGATAGCCATATAAATGAATTTGCATTTGCCCTTAGGATCGCCACACGATACTACACAAAAAACACCCCACTGAACTGTTTCTTGGAAGAAAAATTTTGACACCCTCAGATAAACTTTTCTTTGTGCAGGAAAGGGCAGAAGAATTTAAAATGAGTGACATTAAAAATTTGATACGAGAAGCGACGGGAAATATAGAAATGGCCCAGAAAAAACAAAAATTATATTAAGACGAAAAGCGAAGAGGGGTCAAGTACAATGTGGGAGACGAAGTTCTGAAAATAAAACATAACTTTTCAAATGCTCCAGAAGAAAAGGTGGGGAAATTTTTTCCGCGTTTTGAAAACCCTTTCATAATTGAGAAAGTTACACAGGTAGTGGTTATATTGAAAAGAAATGATGGGCAAAGAATTACGGCGAATGTGGACCAAATCAAGCCATATTATAACCGAAATAAAATGGCAGTATTTAAAGATTTTTTTCAGGATCCGAGCCAACGTATTAGCACGGAAGATGTACTTCAGCGAAAACAGCAAGAACCAGCTACAATGGCATCGAAATGTCGGAAAAAGAAAGCTCCCCCTCAACAAAGTAGAAGTAAGAACCAAAGTAGAAGTAGGATTCAAGAGAAAGACTGACGCTGCAGGTGAGCAGACCTACGAACGGACCTACGAGCAGACCAAGAGACGAAAACAGAATGGGCAAGGAAAGCCCAATGTAGCCAAGAGAACTGCAGAAACATCGGAGAGGTGCCTAAGAAGCAAGCAGCCTCGGTTGAAGGTGGAGAATCAACGTCCCGAATGCAGCAGGAACCAGGAGCAGCAACGAACGAGGGCCCAGGAGCGAAGGGCCCAGTCCAGAAAACGCCCAGCAGAGCAACCTCCTCCCTAGGGCAAGTACCCCAGGATACAACGACGGAATTGTAAAAGAAAAAGTGATGGCAAGGACCAACAACCAAAGTCAAGGAAACTGGCCCAAGCTTCAACATACTCAACTTTCAAGGATTGGGCTAAGAAAAGGATGGATGACCACAACAAGATAAGTAGCATTTCTTATTCAAAAATTTAGTTAATTTTCGAGTGTACTGCAAGTTGCAGGGTCAATTTTACCTCAAGCGAGGTTGAGTTTTACCCCAAGTGGGCGATAAACACTTATCTTGAAAGAAAAATGTTTTTGCTTAAAAATTGTAATTCTGCAAAGACTTAAAATTACGTAATGTTTGTTAAGTAGATTCTGAAGCATTGTAAATAGATTAATTTTGTAAAAGCAATGAATTGCTGAAAAGAAAAATGTTAACTAAATGATTTTGTATAATGCTTTGTCGAAAGACTTGTAAAATGTCTAGAATGAAAAATCGGAAAATTGAAGAACACAATTTAGTCTATGGACTATTATTTCAGTGTAATGTGATGTTTCAGGAAAGTACCTTGAGAAAGGAATAGGAAGCACTTGCTGTAAGCTTAGAAATTTAACCTACATTTGTATTTCATGATTGCTATAAAATTGTTAAAGTGTTATAAAATGTAACAAATAATATTATGCTAGCAATGCACGTTGAGTGCTATAGCAGTGTGAATGAGGCATTATATGTGCAAACTGCGAATTGTATGCATGAAAAGTTAGAGTAAATTTAGAATGCAAGTGTTAAATAGGCTCTCCACCAAACACATTTAAAGTGTTAGACATAAAGCTAGTGAGAACCTCAGGTTTAGCTGGTTTTAAGGCGTCTTTTGAGGTCTCGTATGTCAAGTTCTAACTAAGGTTAGTCGATCGTAGGTGGGAGATTTGAACACCCCCGAACACAGAAAACCCGCAATGGCGGTTTGCTTTTCATCCAACACCGGTGAGAGAGCATTGGGGAAAGAATTTAATGGTGCTTGAATGATAATGTGTGTGTGCGAATTTACACGGGTAAAAATAAAGACTTGTACCTAGAAATTACTGTTATTATGTTGTACTAAAATTCCTTTCCTTCCAGATTTTGCTGGAAGGAGTAAGACTTAGATGAAAAAAAATATTGAAGACTGTTGTTTCAAGCAAGTTTCGTCTGTATTTTTCACAAACAGATATTGCCTTGTAAGGGTTGGCCTAAGTTTAGAAGAGTTAAATTTTGACTATTTGTTTAGAATTGCGAGTTTCAACATGGTCCGTTTGGACCACAGTAGTTTAACTACCGCAATTCTGGCGGGAAGTATGTAAGGTTTTAGTTAAACTAACAAAGTTTTATTTTAATTTAAATCTTTCTATCTCTTCTCAGTTTCAACTTCCCGTCAGAAGAAGCGCGCGTTTTCAGCTTATGCTAATTTGAAGTAGAGCCAAGGACTATTTAAACCAGAGGTAGAAACCTCTCAGTGTGAGAAAGCTTTTAGTCTCAGATCACGGTCATTCTGTTCGAGGTTCGCCTGACCAGCTAGCAGCTAAATTATAAGCCATAGTGCTTGATAGTGCTTGCTACGTGATTGTTTATTGAAGTAAATCCAAGTGCGCTAGTATTAGTAATTCTTGCTACGCACCATTTAGTTAGAGGCCAATTCCGCGAAGAGCTCTGTGAGCAAATATCAATTAAATTTCTATTTAGCTTTAGTTTAAATTTATCTGATGTTCATTTAGACCTAAGCGTGGTCTTTTACTTTCTGTATCCCTCAAAAGTGGGGAAGGGATTTGTAAATAATATTGATTTAATAAAAGAGGATTTTAAATCCCTTTCAAGTGCAGTTATTCTTCAGCACAGTATCTACACCAGAAGATAGCTGATTTCAGCTCCCTGTTCCAGATCAGGACTTAAGGACTTTAAGGAGCTACTTTAAGATGTTTGCCAAGTACATGCACAGAACACTCAGTCCTGACAAGTAAAGACAATTTCTTTCCCTTCTGCCGTCCACATCCTTCTTTCATCTCACCATTGTCGGGGGAAACATGTGTGGTTCTGCGTCAAGGGTGAAATGGTATTATGTCTCAGAAGTGACAATTTTCCAGGGCGCTTGGATGATTAATGGCTTGATAACGTTACGTTGTATAACGTGACGTGACGTGAAAAAAATAGAAATTAATTTTTTAACGTCAAAACCAAACAGATAGCATTTGTTTGTAAAGACGTTTAGCTGAAGATCATGGTTGACAACGAAAATTTAATTTCGTATGCGTTAGATGTAAAGAGAGGATTTAATTATGTTTAAACGAAATTACAGATTCTCCATTCCTAGAAAAAAAATTATTTGAGGTATGAAGGAGAAACAGTGAAATAAATTATACAATTTAAAGAAGCTAGAAAATTCAACAGTGGTTACTCCGAAAAGAATCTTTAAAGTGTAATTCCTGGCTTACTTATATTAATAATCTTTCTCATAAGGATTCAATTTCTTAATACGCATGGTGTAATGTTGCCTTATGGACGGTATAGTTGTTAGGCAGAGGCTGCTTGCTTGTTCAAATTACGGAGTGAAGTTTCGAATATCGCGTAAAGCTAGGATATATGTCTTTCCTGTTTAGTCTAAACACTGCGCTGCGCTTTGGACAATGTTCTGTGTCACAAGACAGCTAATAGACAGATGAGTTAAGAAAATTTCTTCACAACAAATGTTCCGGCACTATGAATAAAAGGAAACAATAACGCTGTAAAATATTATATTAAAGATAACTGAAACAATTAAACATCACTTTACCAAGTATATAATTGCTTAAACATAAATTCAATCACATTTGCAAACTACTCCATTTAAACAGGAATAATTTATAAACTATTTCCCTATTTTATAAATGAAAATTACTATTCACATGAAATGTTTATTCAAGGATTCTAAAACTTCGATTTACAAAAAGCCTCAATTAATCAGAAATCTTCTAACAATTGCAATCCTGCAATCATGAAAGGGTCACCCTGCGTTCACTCAGGCTCCAATTTATCATTCAAATCGCAGATTTTTCGCAGCAAATCTTTCAGAACAAACACAATTCTCGAATACCTTTGCCAAAAGTGGGAACTTTATCCCAGCACTTACTCTTACATCAATCACCATTCAAAATCTCATTTGAAAGCACATTATGCAAATGTTCTCTCAGTTACCAACGTCTGTGACCTCTCAAACCTACGCAAGAATGGTAAATGAAGAGCCTCATCTATTCATATGCGTTCTTTCAAAACGTTATCCCGTAGATCAACATACGAAATTCCCACTGAAAGGAAAGTTTTAGCATCCATGTGCGAAATGGCTAAATGGCATTGCCCTTGAGGTCTTAACTACTATCCGAGTGATAACTTCCCTGCGTCCCCCAGGTCCACTTTATTCAATTTCTGCAATCGCCGCTAAGCACAAGATGCGGAGGATGAAGGGATTATTTACTGGGGAAGAACTGAGGAAAAAAGGACAAATGA